>MJUU01018584.1:34472-45884 GCA_002080025.1 Modiolus philippinarum
TAAGAAGTTTGTTTATAATTTTCTCAATAGGGGCTAAACATTATTCCGTCGGACAAAAACCATTTATTCGCGAACTCGTCTTACCTAAACTGTTCGCCGAGATCTCCCCTTAATAGAGGTGACTATATATTTGTTAGACTCTGTGTCATGTGCATTTACTCCATATTCTTTCAATGTTTATGAATGAAGCAAAGTTATTTTTAGTACGATATATTCCCTTGGTTAGGTACTTTTCACCAAATTGTTTGGGGTATGATGAAAGTTGCGAATATTCAAGAAATATTTGAAATGGCGAATATTCAAGAAATATTTGAAATGCCTATTTTTTTTTTAAAGAATCTTATATAAAAACTAAGCATTTAAAGCATAATTTGTATTTAGTCCGTTTTGACAAAATTGGTTTATCATATATTTGGAAAGGACAGTTTTCTTTACACAACGATGAAATAAAGGATATGATTAAATAAAAACTACTTTATAATCATCTATAATGGCTTCTTCGGAAACATGCAGAGCAACAATCGAGAAAAACCGTAAATTGTTCAGAAAACTGGAACGTGTTGTTTGCACAGCAAATGCCATAAGTATTTTTTTTGTCCGCTCAATAAAAAGAGTAAAATTTTTGAAAAACAAATTTAACATATACAGGTATGAAATAATTCTAATAACGACGGGTTGTCAAGATTTCATTCTACTTCTCTCCATCTTAAAGTAGTTTCAGGCATTTGTCTTGTCTTACCATTTCCTAAAGACTTCACAAGTTCACTGTTGATAAGATTAGCTACCGAAAAACAGAAGTTACCACAGTTGGTCATGTCTACGGATTCTTGTTTGTTATATATTACATATTACACAGTCTATTAGTGGGCTAATAAGGTATATACACGGTCAGTTAATTTTGAATTGGGCAAATTGTAGCTCGAGACCCAATATCAAATTTACTGACCGCGTATATACCATATTAGGTCACTTACATATTGTGTAATTTTTAAACCGTAGACACCGTTCATGGAAGATCTTATGGTGGTTTTGAGTTGTTATTACTCCCCTTTTGGTCGTTGTCTCTTTGACACATTCCCCGTTTCCCTTCTTATTTCGATATAAAAACACGTGAAAACCACAAATGTTTCGGTGTTAAGGATGTTCGCTACTCCATTTGAAAATAAATAGGATTTTAAATAAACCTAACTTCTTGTTAGAAAATTGAAAAAGAAGCAATTTAAGTGAAAAAAAATCAAAAGTTGATGATCTCGATTTTGAGAAACGACTGAAAATTTTGCGGGAAACTGAACTCCTCTGATTTTTCATAGGATTAACATTAGCAGGTTTTGACCATAAATGAATGTAACAGAATAAAAGAATTTAATGAAACTTTTACAGAATGCTCATAAAGATGTATAAAATGAAATTATGGATAAAAATAAAGGAGTCCATGGGCAAAAAATTATAATGCTTTTAAATGGTAAAAACCCGCGGGTTATAAAAAATCTGATAGAAATCCAGAAACATGAGGAACGGACCTCCTTACGTAGAGTAATACATTGGAAAACAAATACCGATGCAAAAATGTTGAAAGGGGTAATTCAAAATCCAAAATAACGATAAATCATATACAAAGGATGCCACTGCCTTCATATTTTTAAATCATTCAATCTGGAATATAAATGGTCAACACGTGACATCATTTAACCAATAAACGTCATGAATTTACTAGCGAAAGCACATAATAAAATATCGAAGTCACGGTAAATATCGTTTTTACAGATGATCGTTTTTACAACTTATGTCTCTTCAGTAAAAATCAAGTTAAAACACGACCGTCAGGGACAAATTAGTAAAATCTGATAGAGAAGGGATAAGAAGAAATAACAATCAAAGCTTGGAGCTGAACGTCGAAAGCCCTGAAATCTTCACGTGGCAAAACTTCGTAGTCATCCAAAGAACTGCTGCATAGAAAATAACGAATTAATATGCTGTATTGGCCTTAGAGAACTGATTTGATCAAGGGGATAGAAAGTACAATTTATCAAAAGTGAATAAAAAATCACAGGCAATTCCATAATCACGGTAATATGATGATCGAAATGGGGTGTCCAGTTCAACTCATGTGCTAAATAGCTAATCGAGGTAAACAAATACATTCGCCGATTTGAAAACTGATTCTATAAACACGAACAGAAGGTACAATTTAAATATATTAAGTTATTCCGTAATACATGAAAATAATCGGATTGTGTGATTTCGTATGCATGTCGATTCCATTGCTATAAATATGACACATGACACAGGTAAACATCGTATTTTAATCTTTGACAAAGTTCTACGCGACAGTATAACTGGATTTATTCCAAGAGACAGGGACGTAAATGCTGTGAATATTTATGTACTGTATGTTAAATATCAATTCTATATAACAACAAAAAATGATTTTGAAAGAAATTTACTCACTATATTTTGATCGTAAGCATGTAGCTCTTCAAATACGTAAATAGGCCCGAAGCCTCACGTGACTTTCTCGGATGGTTTTAACAACTCTCAGCCTACGACTTTCGAGTTAAAAAGGATCTGAAAGGCCCAATATAAGCTAAGGACAGAGCTATACATGAGGGAGACGCTCCCTCAGTTGTAAGCATGCTTTTATGGTGCTTCTGTAAAAGCGAACTACAACAAGTGATTAATATAAAATAAGGAGTTTTAATAAATGTTTTGAGAGCTCATTTAAATTACTAGTATTGCAGTTTTAGTTAACATATGTGTTATGGTCTCATGTTCGTTTACTCCATATCCTTTCGTAAAATATTTAAAACAGGAGTTTGTCTTTTATTGCAGTGTGGAGTTGGTAAAACAATTCCCCGTGGTAGAGATGTGTGCCCTTTATTTTTCTTAGATATGGTGTACTTGTACATGAGATAATACCTCATGTGAATACTTTGTTCAATTACTAATATCTAAATTTATGTAAATTCTAAAACCGAAGGATTAACTCCCTCTATCGTAGTTTTGTCCTTAGCTATATTTGATATTACTGATTATTCAGATTTCGTTTGGTTTTATGCATTTCAATCATTTTTTGAAATTATGGATTTCCTTTGTTTGGGTTCTAGTGCTGCTGATGAGGAATTAATTTCCGAAATGACCATACAGCTCATTTAAATTATTGCCGTTTTAGTTAACATATGTGTTATGGTCTCATGTTCATTTACTCCATTTCCTTTCGTAAAATATTTGAGAGCCTTTTTAGAAATTGAACATCAGTGCTTTTAGATTAGTTAATTAATATTTGTATGGTGACTATGGGCATATCTTCCAGGACCGAGTTTTACTTCCTTTATGAATCATATCAGATTGTAGAAATTTGAGGTTATTGTCTTCTAAATGTTTTGATTCGATCTGCACTAAAGAGACATAAATTGATAACATGGCAAGAAGCAGAACCTAAATTTACATAGTAACTTTGGCATTTTGTATGTCATTACAACTAGAACGATGCCGTTTGTACCCGACGGAGACATAAGTTGTCGACATGGCCATATACATTTACTAAATTTACAATAACTTCGGTATTTTGTTATTTATTAACACTGGGCCAATGGTTTGCTGGTTGACTGCTAGTCCTCGAGGAGAATATTCAACAACTTCGGTGCTAACCAGAAAACCGATTTAATTTGCAAACATACTGGCAATATTTTACGAAAGAATATGAAGTAAATGAACATGAGACCATAACACATATGTTAACTCCAACTGCAATAATTCTAATGAGCTGAATGGCCATTTCGGAAATTTATTCCTCATCAGCAGCACTAGAATATATCTATATTTTACAAAATGTTGCTTAAAACTAAGGAGTATCTCCCTCTTGCATACCTCTGCCCTTACCTGCTTTATCTTTTTGGCCATTTGTTATTTGTATGGTTGTAGAATTTTGGGTTTATTGTCTTCCAAGTGTTTTGATTTGATCTGCACCTAAGAGACATTTGCATTCGGAATGGCCAAAATGCAGAAACTAGATTAACAGTAAATTTGTTATTTATTACCAATGGATCGATGCATCTGTTGGTGGACTGTTAGTTCCCTACAGTATTCAACAACCAAGTCGTCAATGCTTCAGTACTGACCCGAAAACCGATTTTATCAAGAAACTTGCAATATATAATTTTTTAGAAGATTTTGCTACAACTAAGGAGTATCTCCCTCTCCATACATCAGGTCTTAGCTCATTTGGCTTTTCGTTTAGATTTCTTCGGTTATTTGTCCTCTTTAAGATTGTATAAATTTTGGGTCATCGTCTTCCAAATGTTTTGATTTGAACTACACTGAGGAGACATAAGTTGTCGAAATGACAATATACAGGAACCATTTTAATCGGTATTTTGTTATTTATTGACACTGGGTAAATGCATGTGCTGCTTGACTTAGTCACTGAGGGTATTGAACAACCCAATAGTCAGTTCATTGGATCTGACCAGAAAACCAATCTTATTTTGGAACTTGCAATATCTATAATTTAAGAAAATTTTGTTAAAACTAAGGAATGTCTTCCGCTAGTATTGCTCTGTTCTTAGCTGATTTGGCTTTTCATTCAGATCTTTTTTGGTTATTTTTTCTCATTTTGACGACTTATTTCTGTTAGTATGCAGACAAAATCAAAACGTTTAGAATACCTGAAATTAACAAATAATTATGAAGAATGTATTGGACTCTATGAAAACAAACACAAAACATAGGATTTTTATTTACATTTTATCAGTATTACTTTCCCTAATAATATACTGAGTAAGAGGCAAGACAAAAGAAATGCTTATATGATCTTATATATTTGCAAACACTCAGATTTTAAACGTTAACAGAGGAACAGGTATGAATAGTAAATGGCAAACAACACGTATTAAATACCAAAGCTACTATAAATTTAGCTTCTGTTTATGGTCATTCCGATGCTTATGTCTCTACAGTACAGATCAGCAGATCAAAGGAAACAATTTGGAAGACAATAAATCAGAATTTCTACAATCTGATGTAATTACCTCCATTTGCAAAATACGAATTGCTGTTTTTTTTTGTTATTTCAAACCATCGCATTACTCTGATATGTTTTCAAACACCATGTACAAAAAGATGAAAGCATACATCTTTTTTAAAATTTTTACTAATGGATTTATACGACGATTATGTCAGTCTTGAAAGTTCACGAACAGAAGTGTCTATACGTACGAAAAGTATACATGCAATTAAAACTATACTTTGCTGCTAATAAAAATGGAAACAAAGAGTAAAAAGACCACTGTGACACAATAAATGTGGTAGACTGTCTGGGGGTAATCACCAGTTCTGATGATATTAACTTAATAGTATTTAGAGGTTTTAAAATGGCCAATTATTTAAAAATTGAATTTATTATTGCATTCTATGTTTTCAATTTCAGAATGGAAAAAAATGGAAAGAAAATCACAAGTAGGACTGATGATGTCAAAATCTAAGGTGTAGAAGGCAGGTATGAAAAGAGCACTACTATAACAAATAATCAAATGAAAAACTATGGTAAATAAAGACCAATAAAGGCAAAATGTAATTTTTTTTATTAAGGTAGGATATCTATCATTTAAATTTTTGTCACTGAATAGAAAAATCCTTAGAAATTAAAGAAAAAACACAAACGTCATTACCCGAATTTTTTGAAAACCTCAAGAATCAACAGTTTTCCATTAAGCAATGAAGTATTTTACATATCATCCGGGGTTGACATTCAGGTAACATTCGTTGTTTTCAATGTCCACTCGAAAATTCACGCGAGCTCACGTTATTCCTTTTGTTGACTTACATAAAATATTTTCTGTTATAATAAAGTACTAAAAATATGAAGGTACATGTAATATGAGTTTTGTAGAAGCGATTGTAAACTCAGATTGCTACGTACTTAACAAAAGAAGAAAATCTAAGCTTTAGATTGAATTCAAATGGTCCTAAGATTCTCATGTTAAAGGATTCAGTTACACTGCATTGTGAAAAACAATAGGAAAGCTAACACTACTTGCATTTTCATTGATCAACGGAAGAAACTGTTTAATTTTACCCAAATAAGTTATGACTTGCAGGTCAAAATACGAAAATATTTCATCAAACACGTTGTGAACGAGATGTGAAATGTAATTATTTTTAGTACTCGTTCATTGATTAACTGTTTATAGCTTTTCTCGTTATTTACAACTTCTTTTATAATACACTGAAATGAAAAATATTCCTTCTGAGAATTTCATAGAAACATACTTGTAAAGGAAAAATATAATCAGTTTTAGAAATTACTGTTGGCTGGAACATTTTTCACATTTTTTTCCAGCGGTATGTTCTTTGAAGATTATCTCTCTATTGTTACATATTACATACTTTGGTAAAATGCCCGTAAAATTGTAGACGATCGAATTTCTTAGAACCCAGAAAAAAAAACACATAATAACAGATCACTTTTTATATTGTAAATAGTATGATATGAATTGTGAGAATGATTTTGTGATTTCCACAGTCCAGGACTCGTTGGTGTCCAAGTGAAGTCTGACATTTTTAGCCAGATTTCACGTCTTTATGGATTTTATCTGACGGTGTGACTGGTGCCGCTTGCGGAACAGGACATGCTTGCCTTCCGGGGCACCTGGTTTTTATGGTTCACACTATATAAGTGCCTTAGTTCTGAAAGTTGTTCTTTCTATACCCCCCACTTGAAAAGTGGGGGGTATATAGTGATGGGGTTGTCCGTCCGTCCTTCCGTCCGTCTTTCCGTCCGTCCGTTACACCTGAGGGTACTCATCTCTTATCCGCTACTCCTCCTGAACCACTGAATAGATTTTGATAAAACTTTAACACAGTCCTTATGACATAATGAAGATGTGCACCTCCTATTTCAGAATTTGATTTGATTGATTTTGGGGGTTTCCCATAGCAAAACATGGACTTAGCCCTTACATTACAAGGGGGTACCCATCTCTTATCCGCTACTCCTCCTGAACCACTGAATAGATTTTGATGAAACTTTAACACAGTCTTTATGAAATAATATAGATTTGCACCTCCTATTTCAGAATTTGATTTGATTGATTTTTGGGGTTTCCCATAGCAAAACATGGACTTGCCCATTACATTTGCAAGGGGTACCCATCTCTTATCCGCTACTCCTCCTGAACCAGTGAACAGATTTTCATGAAACTTTAACACTGTCTTTATGACATAATGTAGATGTGCACCTCCTATTTCAGAATTTGATTTGATTGATTTTATAATTTCTGGAATCAAATGGGGTTGTGGGGGGTATTTATTAGTGAGCTTTGCTCACAGTTTTTCTAGTTGTATTTGTATTTGTAGAGACTTTGCCTCATGTGCATTTACTTCATATCCCTTCATTGCTCTTTCTATGCTTTATGGCTGTCTCATATTCTTGGGTGTTTTTGTTTGACAATAGCAATGAAACCCTAAAATTGTGAAAATAAAAACTGTTACGGGGGAACGAATTATGAGAAAATCAAATATGATTAATCGTACAGACATTCAAACTCACTATCTAGTTTGAAATGTCCGCTCTAAACCAGACCATCTTAATTCAATGTGTGTGTGTGTGTGTGTGTATGTGAACATTTTTTAGAAGGGATAATATTTCGTTTCAATTCGACAAGTAGTCTCAGAGAGGGAATTCTTTGAAATCTTTTCCAAAACCTGTTCCCATTTTGGATGTGGCAATGGAAAACTTCAGCCATGATGTATAAATATTACAAGGCCTTTTCAAAAAATATTTTGGCAGAAATTCTCTCTTTTAACTAGTTGATGAGGTAACTAAAATTTACAGCAACTTCGGGTATATTTTGTTATTTATATATATTTCTGAAATCAAAGCATAAAATTTAGCAGAGCACTTTTGTCTATAATTTCAGGGTTTTTTTTTGTTTTTTTGTTTTTGGTTTGGTTTCGATGGCAGTCGAAGCTCCTCAATCCATTACAACCTACTCATGCCACCATTAAAAAAATGGACAGGGGGTTCCCTTAACATTAAGTTAATACATATTGCTGAAATCACCATGTTTTTTTTTTCTAAAATTTCAGTTTTCTTGTTTGGTTTCCATGGCAACCAAAAGCTCAACTGTCCATTGGAACGACTATTAGACCGATATTTAAAAAAAAGATTAAGCAGGGTTCCCCTTATTATTTATATTTTGGATATTGTTGGAAAAATACTTTTTTCTGAATTGCCAGTGTTTTAGATTGGAAAAGCTCACTATCAATTACCATCCATTTCAGACCAGCGTAAAAAAGTTGGACAGGGGTTCTTTTTATGATATAAGCAATACATATTGCTACAAGTCCCTCTTTCAGAAAAAAAAAATAGCCAAGCGCTCCCCTTATAGTCTAGTTTAATCTGTCCATGCCTTAATTTGGCTTGTCTGTTTAGATCTTGTTGGTATTTTTACAAGTATTTCGGATTATGGATTTCCAAATGATTTGATTTGATCTGCACTAAAGAGAGAAAAGTTAACGTAATGACCATATGCAGAAACTAAATTCACAGTAACTTCGGTATTTTGTTATTCATACATATTGCTGAAGTGATTTCCCTTTTTTTAAATTTCAGTTCGGCGTCTCGGCCTTAACCTGTGTACTCGTGTGGAAAACAAGCCTCCAAGATTCAATAAAGGACACTTCTTTTGGAATGCCCACGAGTGAAACGTGTTGCTCACTAGTGTGATGAGTATTTTGATATTTGAATTTCAGTCATAAGTTTTATTGTAAAAGATTACACAACAATGATGCAAAAGTAACCAAATTCCGAAGTAACTGTTGTGGGTCCAATTCTGAAATTTTTATTACACGGTAGATTTCACAGCATTTAAATACTAGTATTTTTAAACATTTTCATCACCACGATGGGGTTACAATATGAATTTATACTCATTTAAAAACGACAAAAAATTCTGCCCTATATTTTCTGTTATATTGTGAAATTTCATGAAGATACATTCAAATCCTGTTTTTAGCTCACCTGGCCTAAAAGGCCAAGTGAGCTTTTGCCATCATTTTGCGTCCGTCGTCCGTCCGTCTGTCGTCCGTCCGTCCGTCAACAATTTCAAAAATCTTCTCCTCTGAAACTGCTGGGCGAATTGTAACCAAACTTAGCCTGAATCATCACCAGGGTATGCAGTTTCAAAATTGTGTTCGATTAGTCCGAGGGTCAAACAACATGGCTGCTGTTAGTAAAAATAGAACACAGGGGTAAATTGCTGTATTTTGCAAATAACTCGGAAACCGTTACAGATATCAAAAATCTGACTGGATAAAAATGATCAGCATGGCAAGATCTACCCGCCCTGCAATTTAGAAGAAAATCTGAAAACCCTTCTTGGAGTTATTGCCCTTTTTCCGTAAAATTTTCAAAATTTTAATTTATTTTATTTTTTATTTGAAAAACCATAACAGATAGAGGTTAACTTTAAATTGCAAAAATGCTCAGCATATCAAGATCTACCCACCCTGAAATTTTGAAGAAAATCCATAAACCCTTGTAGGAATTATTGCCCTTTTTTCACCGAATTTTAAAAATTTTCGTATATTTCATCTTTTATTTCCAAAACTATAGAAGATGAAGGTTAAGTGTAAATTGATGAAATGTTTGCCATGCTGTGGCGACTTCAAAACTGATGTTGAAAATTGTTCCTTGACCGCTATTTTCAAAATGGCCGCCAAAAAAGGCGGGAAAATTCAACATTGTCCGATTTCAATGAAATTTGGTTTCCAAATAGATATTGATGTTGCGACTTCAAAACCGGTGTTGAAAATTGTTTGTTGACAGCCATTTTCAAAATGGCCGCCAAAAAAGGCGGGAAAATTCAACCATAGCCAAGAATTTATCCCAACCCCTATCGAGCATGCGTCAGATTTTGTCTTTATCGGACCGTTAAGGAAGTAATTTTTTAACATAGATTATAAGGGAAATTTATTCTAAAATGGATTTTTTGAAGTTATTATAAGCATTTATATATTTTCCCTGCTATTGTGAAAAAGTTCATTTATTCTAGTTTCGGGTGGTATATTTTTTATTGATGACAAGTTTGATTAAGTCCGGTCATTTTTTATTTAAAAATTAGTCCTACATCTGCCTATATGTGCAACCAAATATTTCAGAAATTAGTGTTAGGACCCTTTTTAAAAAAATGATATAAATTATTTCTTTAAAGTGACACTATTTTCCCTGGTATGTTGAAAAAGTGAAAAAATAGAGGAAAATAATGATATTTTTTTACCAAAAAATACCTTTGGAAAAAGACCGGTCATTTTGCAGTTGAAAATAGCATTTTTGTTAGAATCTCATTTGTGTTATGGATGATTATTTAATATATGTAGGGACATGGGGAAATATAAGTTCTGTTATTAAAAATGCATGAACTATGATGGCATAGTCGTTTTATCATGAAATCTATTTCACGTTAATTTAAAAAAAACTATATTGAAATATTTTTTCTGTACGTTTTTTCCATATCTCATTTCATATAAGTAATTGTGGTAAATATGAAATATAAAGCTTTCGTGTAAAGGAAAGATATACCTTAGTTATATGGTAAATACCTTTTTATTACATGTACATATTACATTAATAAATTTGCCGCGATTAATTAGTCACATAGGTATTTTCAGCAGGTCGATGTCACCTGGAATATATCTTTTCCGACCAGAGAATTTAATTTGAATCTCAACAGCCACATATTCAGTCAAAACTTGTTACTAGAGTTAAACAAGGACAAGTTACTTGAAGCAACTATATATGGTATGAGGAGTAACTGAAATTTCGAAACATAAAAATACTCTTCCTTCATATCCGAACTCTTCCAAACAGTCGCACTTAAAAAAGAATAAAAAAAATAAATAGATAAATGAATAAGTAAAATAATTAAAAGGAACACACGAAAATACGGAAATCCCCGTCCATTTATTTTAAGGGATTTTGTAATAGGTTAACAGACAGGAGGTGAACTTTAAGATTCATAAACTTAAATGGGATGATAACATAATGTCAAGAGGCAAATAGACAAAGTAGGTACAAAACCACGGGAAAAATTGTCAACCAAGATGGCTCTGACTTTGTACAAACATTTCAAAAGAAATAATGGGTTAAACCGTTTTATGGCGCACCAAACCTCCCCTTCCATTGCGGCCGTGTCCGGTAGCGAACCAACAGCTATTACCATTGACATGTCTTATGCTTATCCCAGCATTAAGAAGGCCGTACTGGCCGAAACGTTGGGCACACTCTTCTTTCCACCCGTTTCGGATATTTTTAGCTGTTATTTAGTTTGTATATTTGGTTTATTTTCACTTTTTAATTGTGGCCTACCTTACAATTTTTATTTTGTATAAGTAAAAAGGAATCTTTAAAGACAG
>MJUU01018584.1:59353-73099 GCA_002080025.1 Modiolus philippinarum
GGCTGTGCTACTGAATTCTGTTTGCCAGGGGTCCAGCTGGCCACTTTGCAAATATTGCGAATATTCATCCCTGACATGTTATTGAGAGGCTACTGTTTCATATTTCTGCTACAACTGTTTTAATCATTTGATTTTTTAAATTTAAACACCTTATACCCCTTAAAATTATTTACATTTATATATTTCTCACATTTTTGCTCACCTTATTCACAACAAAATTTTCAAAATTGATGAAAAAAAATAATTTTTTTTTTTATATTTTTATCATTTTTTAAAATATTTTACCCTAAAATTTACAATATTATTTACAATATTCATTCATTTTGTAACTACCTAGTATGTTTAACTCATTTGATTGAGAAAATTTATATCTAATCAAGCCCCTTACTGTACCCCTTCATAACTACTAAAATAACAATATTTAATTATGTGATTTTCAGAATGTTGGCATTCAGGGAACACACCATCAGGCCAATTCACAGAATGGTACATAAATACAGGTAAACGCAATTCTTAATATCAAACATTGTATCTCCTTCGTTTTGACAATTATTGTCACAGTAGACAGGCGCGTAAAATGTTTATAAAAATATTGCACTGCCTAGCCCGTTATTATTGCTTGATGTAGAAACTGAAAACAACATAGATTTAAAAGAATGTTAAGAATCTTTTACGCAAAAAAAGCAAAAAATATATGTAAGTCATGAGTCGAACGGCGATTTTTTTTGAAAATGCAATAATGAAGTTTTGTCATATCGTTAGTGATCGTTGCTTATAGCGGTACTCGTTGGTTATAACTTGATGTCAGTACACAGAGCGCCCTCTGCACAATGTCACGTGACCTTCCATGACTAGACATTTTGTGAATAAAATGCGTTTTTTTGCAACAATGAATTAAAAATACAAAAAAAAACAAAATATGTGTGTCAGAACTATATAAGGAATTAATATTCACATTTCCATAATTTTGCGGACTTTCACTTTAATTACAATTATTGCAGTTGGAGCTTACATATGTGTTAAGGTCTCATGTTCATTTACTCCATATCCTTTCGTAAAATAATCAAAAATATTTCTTGAAATAAGAAATAAATAATACCAGGGACGATATGGAAATGACAATTCGACTATTTGTCACTTATTTTAATTAAGCAGTCTTAATTTTTATCATCAAAAAGGAAAAATTCTTATGTGTATTTGGAACGAATTAAAAAAAAATGAAAATTGGAGATTGGAGCTTGTTGATCTATCATAAGTGTTTTCGCTTCTAGTCTGTATTAGGTCTTTAATGTTTGAAATTGTCTTCAAGTTAATCAAATAAATGAGCATTTTCACTCTCTGAACCATGTTTTTTCTTCGAAGTTTCTTTTATTTGAATCCGTTTTCAAACGTAATTACACGCTGAAGTATATATATTAACGTCACACTACTACGACGTCATCAAAATGTGTGCACCAGGGCATGATAACCGGTTATTTGCCCGGGGCAGTGATATGGATGGACAATTATTACACATGCAAAAAAAAAAAACATATATATTGAGTAAGTATATGATAAATTTTAATATTGTAATATACCATTACTTTGTATAAATACTTATAAAATGTTGACTGCTTTTTGCTGGTCGTTTTATTTATATGAACAAAAAGGGATATGGAGTAAATGTACAAGGGACAAAATCCCTTTAAATTCATATAAAGGCCAAGTAAACGGAGCAACTCTTTCATTGTTGTTCTTCATATTGAAGTCACCATGAGGCCTTCAACAAAGAGCAAACACTCCTACCTCATAGAAAGTTCAAGGCGGCCATATTATAAGTTATGATGCAAAATATTCCGGTGTTATATAGCCATTTTCTCCCATGCCAGTTTTTCCCTTAGGAAATTAGGGATTAGAGCCACCCCCCCCTAAAAACTGGAATACGTCTACATATTGCCGTTTTCCCCTAACTAAAATTTCCCTCTTCATTTGAATATAAATGATCATGTCCATGCTTTATAAAAATTTTCCTACATATGTCTAAGTAATGAATTGTTTTTGCATGAATTGTAAAAAGAATATTTAAGGACTAACTCTGCATATTATTTTTCTGTGATTGTTGAACATCAACTCATTTGCGGATCCAGAGGAATATCCGTGGGTCTGACCCGCTTTTTAGCTCGCCTGGCCTTTGTTACCACTTGGCGTCCGTCGACCGTCCGTCCGTCGTTAGCTCACCGTTCATACACTTCCTCTCTCTCAGATCGAGTATATCTAGTGTAAATATTTTTGATTTCAAGTAATAACTGTCCTATCATATGGGTCATAGCACCAATAAGGTTGTAAGGGCCGTGGAAACGTAAGAGAAAGAAAAAACATAGCTGCTCAGGTTAACAAGATTCAAGATTCAAGATTTTTATTTACTCAAGACAGAATACACTGTAACGTGAGAATTGAAAGTAAACAACGCATGTAATAGATCTAATTAACAATATAGAAAATTCTTTAGGACAAAATTAATAATAATACAATGTGAATGAAACAATGATAACAATGATAACAATTGTATATCATTCTTATGGTATATATCATTCTTATTTATCAATTATGGACTTTTTACGAAGTCAATATGTTATATATGAACCTGTTTGGTTTATATTGACCGAGGACGAAGTCCGAGGTCAATATATTCCTAACAGGTCCATATTTAGCATATTGACAGAGTAAAAAGTCCATCATTGTTATATTACATATGTGGTTTTCGTTGTTATTCATTACATTTTCGTGGGGACAGATTTTGTGAATACGCTGGAACTTTATTCGAAATAGAATTTGAAATTTGAAAAGAAAAAATTTAACCCCTGAGTCACTATTATGTGTAAAGCGTCCTGCAAATTTTTATATACTTTTTACAAGAGTTTTCTCTGTGAAAAACAATAAATTTCAAATGTTCAACCGGATCTAAATTCAGTATATGACTGCATAGATAGAAATATAACGTCAGTGTACTAAAATAGAAACATAGCGTCAATATGCAACGCCAGTGTACTTAAAAATAGAAACATAGCGTCAATATACATAAAAATAGAAACAAAGCTAAAATACACTGAATATTCTTAAAATCATGTGATCGTTTCAGCCAATGAAATCAATAGGAACCTCTACCATATGTAATATATAATAATATATAATTAACACAACAAAATATTATAATGGCAATGGTTATATTAAACATTATAATAAATGTACAATTTTGTTTAGAAATATTGATATATTATCCAATACCCTTTTGTTGATATTGAACGACATTTATTCGAAGGCTACCGACGTAGCTTTGGCTACGTTGCCGTTGACGTTACAATTATATGTATACACCAAGCTAGGGGACGTTATGTCCCGCGGAATTCCCGACATACTCCGGGCCTCAAAAGAAGAAGAAATACATAGAACTTACTAGACGTTGTCGAAACGACAGCTATCCCCGCACTCCCTGTTTGACACAGAAAACAGTTGTTTACCCTGGGCATAATTTTTCTCAATATTTTTACAAAAAGAAGTTAAGAATATATGGTTGTTAGGCAGAATTAAAAAAAATAAGTGGTCTTTGAGCTTTTCAGGAAATTTACCAAGATTGGAATCAAATATTTTTGAAATTAAATTGATTAAACTGTTTGTCGTAAACTAAACAAACTATTTAAGTATTGTTGCTAGGTAGAATTCCCAAAAATAAGTGGTCTTTGAGACTTTCAGGAAATATACCAAAACTGGAGTCAAATTTCAAATATTTTTGAAATCCAATTGACGAAAGTGTTTGTCCTAAATTAAGGAAGCTATTCAAGTTTGGTTGCTTGGTAGAATTCCAAAAAATAAGTGGTCTTTGAGACTTTCAGGAAATGTACCAAAATTGGAATCAAATATTTTTGAAATCCATTTAGTAAAAATGTTTGTCCTAAACTTAACAAATTATTTTGTATGGTTGCTAGGTAGAATTCCAAAAAATAAGTGGTCTTTGAGACTTGCAGGGAATTTACCAAAATTGGAATCATATATTTTTGAAATCCAATTGATGAAAATGTTTGTCCTAAATTAAAGAAGTTATTTAAGCATGGTTGCTAGGTAGAATTCCAAAAAATAAGTGGTCTTTGAGACTTTCAGGAAATTTACCAAAATTGGAATCAAATATTTTTGAAATTCATTTAGTTAAAATGCTTGTCCTAAACGTAACAAATTATTTTAGAATGGTTGCTAGGTAGAATTCAAAAAAAATAAGTGGTCTTTGAGACTTTCAGGAAATTTACCAAACTCGGAATCGCATTTTTGAATTCTAAATATTCAAAATCTCATTTTCTTTCAAACAATTGCTAAAATACATAATTATATGCTCAAATTTAAAAAAAAATATGAGTCTTTGACATTTTCAGGAAATTTACCAAAGGTGAACCGGAATCATAATTCCGAAAGCTTATTGCAAATCTACAGACTATATGCAACAATTCTGCATAAAGATTTTATCCCTAAATCCAAAAATGTAGGAGGAGTTTTTTCACATGCCACATTTGTCAAAATCCACAACTTTAGGCCTTTGTCAAGATCAACATCTTGGGGCTTTTTGTTTGCACTAAGATAAAGATAAAAAATCCGAAAGCTTATTGCGCATCTACAGACTCTATGCAACAATTCTACAACAAAATTAAATCCCTAAAAGCAAAAATGTAGGAGGAGTTTGAGTCACAAGAGAAGTGTGACGGATGGACGGACGGAAGGACGGACGGAAGGACGGACGGACAGATGGAGGGTATAACCAAATCCTCGAACTTTCTTCGAAAGTGCGGGGATAACTAGAAATGAGAAATGTTTCTATGCGCACAATAGAAACCACATGAGAGTTGTACTAAACGTCTCTGAAAGCTAAATACTGTATAATAAAACCCACAATAGTCTATGTTTAAATCGAAATCTGCACCAATGATTGTACTGATACGAAACATACAGTCTTGTAGAACGGCCTCGGTAACGTTTGAGTCTATTCCGTGGAATATGTAGCATGAATATCCCACCTTTTCTGCTGTTTGTTTTCTTCTTGCGGATATCGAGTGTCTTGAGTTTTCTGCGTTTCGTCTTCTGAAATCAATCTCTGGTTTTACAATGCACGTTCTTGTCACTGTTAATGCTAAGTGCATGAGATGGAATCCTCTGAACAGCTGCACGCATTTTGTTGTCCAAGGCTCCTTCAATCATGTTTTCAGATGAATGTGTTTGTGACGACGAATCTGTGGTTGCTAAGTCTGTATTAGGCGATAAATATAAATTTATACAAAGGTAAATTGGAAAGCTCACCTGCGGTCTTCAAAGAATAGAAATCGAGATGGAATTCGGTACACAAGCGTCTGATTCTCAATTCCACATCCACGACAAAGTCCGAAGCGAGAATAATGTCTTCTTAGATTTCGTCAATCTCAAGTTCGTCTTCAATCTTGTTATTAACATCCACAAGTTTGTTACGTACCCAGCGTAAAATGGCAAGATGATCACATACTTTGTCCTGGTTCTGTAGTCTTTGCGTTGTTTTCTAGTTCCTCCAGCATATGAAGCGGGACATTTCTATAGTTGTAACGAGTCTCACTCAAAGTAGCCATTGGCCATACGGCACCAAAATGTAAGGGCCGTGGAAAGGTAAGAGAAAGGAAAAAACACAGGTTTACGACGTTTATTCGAATGTTACCGACGTAGCTACGACGACTTTGCCGTTGACGTTACAATTCTATGTATATACTAAGCTTGGGGAAGTCACGTCCCGCGGAATTCACGACAAAGGTTAACATGTATTTTAAAAGGGGTAAGACCTTTTCTGCAAATGCATTTTGGGCATTTTCAGCTGGTTGTTAACTGTTTTTGAACCATTTGGTATTTTCTGGTATGTAATTTTTTTATTATTTTGCGTTAGGGAAGTTAAAAAAAACACTGTTTGTTGTTTATCATAAAAATGGTGTTAATTGTTTTGAAAGTTTTTTTAAAAAAAAAGGAAAGATTTTTAGCCTTTTAATGAACCCCATCTTGCCCCCTATCTTTTAAGGTTTAATTAATCGTTATATTTTGTCTCATGTATTTAGTTAGCTCTAGTGTGTTATTTCTACAAAAGATACACGAAAAACCACGAAAAGGTGTGAAAAATCAAGAAATGATTGTCAAGTTAATTCTGTTTAAGTGTTCCCTTCATAGTTTGCATTGAACAGACAGTGTTAAATGTTTAATTACACCTTATGTAAGTAAGCTACATTCTGACTGGTTAATAGCAGGTGTATTTTTTGGCAAATACCACCCCATCGTGGTATTTGTCCCGGAGTCATCTATGCGCTTTAATGATAGGGACATTCGGTGTAATTAAACAGATATATCCTGATAAGTCGGGTATTTGCCTTTCAGGCTCGGGAAATTTTACCGCCCCGCGACTTGTATTTTTGGCAAATACCCCTCCTTATCATGATATATCTGTTCAAAATGACATTAGTTTTGGAGAAATATTACTCAACGCTTTCAGTCTATACTACGAGCTACAAATCCACAAAAACGACTTCTTATAAAATCAAAGAAATTTTTTTTTCATGTCCCTGTCTAAAGTGCTAAAATCTAGGAACACTTAATCCCTCTCCCTCAATAGAACAATATAATATGAAAAAGAAAGGAAATGGGGTAAATGACAAGGAGACAACATCCAATATCCAGGTTAAAACGACCCAAAACAAAACATCTAGGTGTCACCATATGGTCTTCAACACAGTGAGGAACCTCACACCATATACTAAGCCCTAAATGGCCCCGAAAAGGTAAAAAAGTGAATAAATCAATGGAAACAAACCACATCCAATAACCCAAATATCAAGAAACTAAAATTTTATAAGAAGACAAGGAAAAGCCGAATTTTTAGCGGAAAAGATTTCGATTTACTTTAGAGTAAAAAAAAATCGCTTGTTTGAATTTTCTTTATAGCCATATATTGTCTTGTTTAAAAAAAAGTAGGAAAATAAAGACACAAAATTTTAGATATTTCTCTGGAAATACAGATCAGATAGTAATGATACTCTGATGAGGAAAGACGGAAAGAAGAATAAATAAAAAGTATGATCTCTTTAAAATAAGAGCAAAATGGCTTCTCATTTTAAAGAGACCATACTTTTTATTTATTCTTCTTTCCGTCTTTCCTCATCAGAGTATCATTACTATCTGATCTGTATTTCCAGAGAAATATCTAAAATTTTGTGTCTTTATTTTCCTACTTTTTTTTAAACAAGACAAGAAAAAAAGAATGCAATGAAGAAAACTTCGCGAAGATTATCGATGACGTCTGGGGGGTTGGGAACTGGCTCATGTCATCACTCAGGGGAAAAACTGAACTGATCCAGTTTTTTCCCAGTAAATTTGATGGGGAAAAATTGGATAATGCCAGTTTTTCCTGGGGGAATTGGGATCGATCCAGAATTTCCCCCTCGGAAAGACTAGTATGTGGGAAAATGGCTATATGACACAGGGTCCAAATCTAGTCGTTACTTTTTAACCCTGTATACAAGAACTTCAATTTCATTACCTTTTGGGTTCTTAAATATTATGATTTATTCTTAGCTGAAGAAACATAATTTGGTCAAATAAAGCAATAAAGTTGTGTAAACTCCTCTGTATGTCTTTTTTCATAGTAATTTATTAAATGTATATATTCCTGTAATTTGAAACCAGATAGTAAGTGATTTACAACTTGTATGCATGTTATGCACATTACTGAAGGATTAAATGAATCTGAAAACAATTAGACAAACGTTAATAGACAAGATTTGATTGATTGTAACATGCATATAGTCCACGGTAGGAATCAAATAGCAATTAGATTTGTATGCAAGTATATATTTTTATGAAACTCATGTTCTAATTGGTATCGATTTTAAATCACATAAAAGAAATTAAATGGGTTAAAGGTACTAAGTTATTTATTTATAATAAATGGAATGAGTTGGGACCAACTGCATTGAACGAAAAGATCAGGCAATTACATGGAAATGCAAACTAGCTCTCAATATCATATGATGGAAGCGAACAGGTTGGTAATTTCATTAACGGACATATCCTGTTATGACGTTATTCGATGTGTTGTCAGTTTTGGCACCGACAACTTGGTAACAATAAACGAAAACCAAAAGACGTACGGTATAGTGTTGCATATAATCACGTTATCAATTGCTGAAGATAATTACGGATATTGGAAGATATGCATTTGGGACAAGTCATTTAAGTAATCCAGCAATACGGTGAAATTAGATCCTCCACTGATGAAACGACGGATAAGAAAGATACAATAATAAATATTCTCAACGGACTCCCGAGTGTGTCCCTTTTCCTGTGGCTATTTTCTTAACAATATTAATCCAACATAACTAATATAATCTATACATAATCGATGTATTTGTATCGCATTATTTATTATGATTGCAAAAACTGAACCTACCTCAAAGGAAACCATAGAAAGTCAGCTTCAAAAAACTTAAATACATCACTACTTTGTGTTTTACTTTTCTTAAAAATATAAAAAAAATACATGTACCCAAGTTGCATAATTAACGCCAATAAGGCGTGAATTTTGTGCACTACTTTGGTCATTTTCAAAATATGCAAAATACTGTCGAAAATCGTGTAAGGTAGTCTCTGGTACTTGTAACTCCTCGGAGTAACACGGATATATGCCACACATGTATGCTTTCTGACAAATAAGCAGCCAAACTTGGCTGTAAAAATTTAAGCCAATCACAGTGTTTGGGAAGATGGTACTACCTGAAAGACACCAAGAACCATAACCAATTTTTGTTGCTAGTGTATAAACATTTGCCCCTGCAAATGGAAGTTAGCATAGTTTGGTTCTGGGGTACTATACAGTGCATTGCACCAAAAAACCTTAAAAAAGTATCAAAATCTGTCAAAATTGCATTCAAATGGCAAATTCAGTGGCTGAATCTTTCATCTAAAAGTATGAAAATGCAGTTGAATTGATTGCCGTATAATGGTTTATATATAACAGATGACCCGATAAAAAAATTTTGGAGAGGATTTCATACATTCACAAAAGCAGAATGCTGAAGGAAACAAATTAACGAGTAAGTGCCCATACTTCTTTTGTGATGCTGTAATATTTTTTCTTGGAATTTCATATTTTGCATTGACAGTAAGTGGAGTTATTTTCAAAATTCAAAAAGCCCATATTAAAATATATCCACCATTTAAAGGGTTTTTAAAAAAAACTAGACTCTACTTTCTTAGAACGTATGCAGCCAGCGTACCACAATTACAAAGACAGGCAAAAGAGATTTTGTGATAAGTGCTCTATTTTCTACCTGAAACATCAAAGTATATAAATACAAGTGCGAATGAGGCCGCTGATAACTGAAATTTGGCAACATAAACATTTGAAGTTCAAATTACAAGAACACTGAAGCATACTGGCTACAGCCATTAAAATAATAGTCCATCAAAATGACAAAACTAGAGCAAAGACCATTGAATCATATCACGAAAGTTGTCAAAATAATCATTCATTAATATGGCAAAATAAGTTCAGACAAATGAAGAATTCTTATAAGAGGGGATCAGAATGATAGTCTATAAAAATGACAGAACAAGTGCGGAACATTGAGGAATGCTGACAGGAGGGATCAAATTAATAGTTCATCAATATGGAAAAACAAGTGAAAATCATTACGAGGGTCAAACTAATAGTTCATCAAAATGGCAAAACATGTGCAAAATTGGAATCAAATATTTTTGCAATTAAGGTATTGAAAATAACTGTTTTCACCAAAATGTATTTAAAATGGTATGGTTGCTAGGCAGAATTCCAAAAAATAACAGATCTTGAAGAGTTTCAGGAAATTTACCAAAATCGGAATCAAACATTTCTGCAATTCCATTATTGAAAATTACAGTTTTCATCAATATATTTAAAAAAAAAGTATGGTTGCTAGGTAGAATTCCAAATATTAATTGGTCTAAGAGAGTTCCAGGAAATTTACCCAAAAATCAGAATCAATTTTTTTTGCAATTCTATTCATTAAAATGTTTGTTTATTTCAAATTCACTAAACACCATGGTTACTTAGAAGAATTTCAGAAGATTGCATGTCTTGAAGAGTTTCAGGAAATTTACTAAAATTGGAATCAAATATTTTTGCAATTTCATTATTGAAAATTATTGTTTTCATCAATATATTCTAAAAAAAGTATGATTGCTAGGTAGAATTCCAATGAAAGCTCCAATGGAGCTGAAACTCGAAAGCCCCGAAAATTTACACCGGCAAAACTGAGTCAACTAAAGAACTAACGAATTTATATGTTTTATTGGCCTTAGAGAACTGATTTAATCAACGGGAACAGAAAGTACAATTTATCATTAGTGAATAAAAAATCACAGACAGTTCCGTAATCACATGAAAATAATCGGAAGGGGTGATTTCTGTATGGGTGACCAGTTCCACCTACGTGCTAAATAGCCATTCGAGGTGAGTAATTACCTTCGCTTATACATGGGTTGCACATCTTTTCCAATCCGGATTTGACTCGTCATTTAGACAAGGTCATCTGGGGTCAACCGGAGGAAAAATGACGTAATCCAACGTTGGAGCAAGGGACAGATATTTTCTACCAACGAATCTTACGTTGTTAAAAAAACGTTGGGTAAAAAATCGTTTTCAACTAACAAAAAAATCCACGAGGAACATTTCCAACCCACAAAAAACAGAACTAGAATGGAAATGAAGAAATTACTATCATTGTCTATCAGCGTCTTTGAACCAGTTTTGTACCAGATTACTCCTTGTTTGGCTAAAATAATGAGCGATCCCGCAAATGCGCAATCGGTGTATTCGAGTACTGGTTCAATAAATACGAACAGAAAGTACAGTTTATATATCTGAGTTATTCTGTAATACGTGATAATAATCGTAAGGTGTAATTTCGTATGTATATCGAATCCATTGCTATAAATAGGCAATCTTTATGACACAGGTAACAAATGTCATTTTCTTCTTTGACAAATAACTACGCGACAAGAGACAAAAACATTGATCTAGTTCTTGATAGAGACAGGGACATAAATACTGTGCATATTTATAGTGTATGTGTATATTTTTATCGATTTTATATAGCAACACCGTCACTATTCGACATTAAAAAATCGGATTTTGAAAGCAATTTACGAACTATATTTGATCGGAAACATGCAGCTCTTTAGATACGTTAATAACCCTGAAGCTCACGTGACATCTCTCAGATGATTTTAAGAACTCTCCGCCTTCGGTTTACGAGTTAAAAATTAATTGGCCAGAGAGAATTCCAGGAATTTTACCAAAAATCAGAATCAAATATTTTTGCAATTTTATTCATTAAAATGTTTATTTCAAATTCAATCGAAAATTCCAAAAAGTGCATGTCTTGGACACTTTCAGGAAATTTACCAATGTTGGAACACTGTTTTTAATTTCTTATGCATTCAAAATTATGCTTGGCATAAAAAAATTCCCTTATTTTCTTAATTATATGCATAAATTTCAAACATTATTGGTCTTCGATATTTTCAGGATTTACCAAAGTTGGAACCAGAATGAAAATTCAAACAGCTTGTTACATATCTGCAAACTGCATGAAGCAATGTCCAATTTTAATGAAATTCTGTTAAGACACAAACACTTAATTCACTTTCTAAAGATCTTTCATCTGTGTATTAACATTGAAATTTTTAGCAAAAAACTAATAGAAAAAAGAAGGGAAACGGGGAATGTGTCAAGGAGACAACGACCCAAAGGGGAGTAATAACAACTCAAAGCCACCACAAGATCTTCAATGAACGGTGAGGAAACCCCACACCCAACGGCAGGTCGAAGTCGGTCCCTAAATATAATCAAGTTCAGCGAAATAAACATCATCTTAGACTCCTATAGACATAAAGTAAACTAACTAAACAGACAAGACACACAAAGGCTTAATAAGTTTCCTGACTTAGGACAGGCGCAAACATGCTGCAGCGGGGTTAAACTAGTTTTATTTGGCCCTAACCCTCCCCCCAGCCAATGTGTAAAATAAAAATACAATAGTAACAACAGTACAACAGTAAAATTCAGTTTGAGTCAATTGTGAAAAATTAAACTGAAAGAACTAAACATGAAATCACCAAAAACTACTAGCAGTTAACTGACATGCCAGCTCCAGACCTATTTCTAACTGACAAATTAAGTTATGTACCCTCAGTATACAGTCCAAATACGCAAAAATATGGAAAGAAATTCCAATTTTTCAGCTGGAGATAATTTTCTGACCATCATCTAACTTCTGACCACTTTTTAATAAATTCCAATAAGATTTAATAACTTTATTCAACTTCTAAAAAACTTTAATCTGTGGGTTAACATTCTACTTTTTTTTCTCAAAAAACTAAGTCCAAATACGGAAATAAAGGGCTACGCCGAGCGCAGCATGATACGACCGCAGCATGTCGATCACTGAAATTTCAACAAAAGTAGTTCAAATTGAATGTGGACACAGTAAAGAGCTTGACACAATAATTAGATGGACACAAAAAGAAGCTTGACACATTATTAGTTGGAAAGAAACTACGGAAAAAATCAACCCTTTTGTTGACTGTTAGTCCCCGAGGGTATTCACCAGCCCAGTAGTCAGTACTTCGGTGCTGACCCGAAAACCGATTATATTTGGAACCTTACAATATCTAAATTTTTGTAAATTTTGTTGAAAACTAAGGAGTATCTCCCTCATGCAAAGCTCTGTCCTTAGCTGATTTTGGCTTTACATTTAGATCATATTGGTAATTTGTTCTCTATCAGTTTTTAAACATCTTTGAGTTTCTAGTCTTCCAAATGTTTAGATTTTATCTGCACTGATGAGACATAAGTTGTCGAAATGCGCATATGCAGAAAGTAAATTCACAGTNACTTCCGATTTAGAAAAATAAAGATTTGACATATTCAGAAAAATTGCAATTTTTGCCCCTTTGGCCCCTTGTAGCTCGGAAACGGTATATGCCGCGCAAAATCCGTTGATATACCTCTGAAAGCTTAGATGAAGAGGAATCCAAAGAAAAAAATCCAATGGAAATCCGATGAAAAATAAAGATTTGACATATTTAGAAAAATTGCGATTTTGGCCCCTTTGACCCCTTGTAGCTTAGAAACGGTAAAAGCTACGGCAAATCCATTGACATACTACTAAAAGCTTAGATCAAGAGGAATCCAAAGAAAAAAATCCCATCGAAATCCGATGAAAAATAAAGATTTGACATACTTAGAAAAATTGCAATTTTAGCCCCTTTGACCCCTTGTAGCTCGGAAACGGTAAGAGCTACGCCAAATCCGTTGCTATATCTCTGAAAGCTTAGATCAAGGGGAATCCAAAGAAAAAACTCCCATTGAAATCCGATGAAAAATAGAAATTCCACATTATCTGCAAATTCGCAATTTTGGCCCCTTCGGCCCCTCATAGCTGGGAAAGGAAACATGTTATCAAAAAATCTAATAGCTGAGTGCCATATTAATTTTTCACAAGGAATCCATTGAAAAAAACTGCATCAAAATCGGACTTAAAATAAAAAAAAATTTGAGATTAGCCCCTGTTTAGCCCCATTTATCTCGTGAGCGGTACATGCTACGTGAAATCCGTTGGCATATTTCAGATTGGAAATTTCCTCAGGAGCACACTGAAACAAACCCCATCAAAATCCAATAAA
>MJUU01018584.1:79280-91339 GCA_002080025.1 Modiolus philippinarum
AATTTTTTTCCAAATCTCACCAAAAGGGGAGGTGCACATCTTCAATGTGTCCAGAACAACTGTGCAAAGTTTCAAAAGTATCGGGTTAAAGGTGTCGGAGTTTCAGATTACACAAACTTGGTACCCCCAAAGCGTGACGGACGGACGGACGGACGGACAGACGGACGGACGGACGGACGGACGGACGGAGTCGAGCGGCTCCTAGACCTGCGGTCACCGTTGGTGACGCAGGTAAAAAGAACTGGCCATTGAGAGTTTCGGAAAAAAAACTAAACTGGAATAAAAAAAATTGAAATCTAACCATTCAAAATATTTGGTGGACTAAAATTCGCGCAAAAGGCATGGTTGTAAATAAGAATTGCCAAAAATTTCTTGTCTTCGAAAGTTTCAGGAAATTTACCAATATCGGAATCGAACATTTTTAAAATCTAAAAATAGAAAATATTTGTTTGGTCTAAAATTCACCGAAAAAGCATGGTTGCAAACAAGAATTCTAAAAAAAATGCTTGTCTTTAAGAGTTTCGGGAAATTTTTCAAAATTGGAATCATTTTTTTTAATCTTACCATTGTTAATATTTGTTTTGACTGAAATTGATCCAAAAAGCATTGTTAATAACAATAATTCTCTAAATTTCTCTAAATTTCTTTGAAAGTTCAGGAAATTTACCAAAATATTTGATATCTACACATTTAAAATGTTTGTTTTAACTCAAATTCATTCAAAAAGCATTGTTACTAACAATAATTCCCCTAAACTGCCTGTCTTTAAGAGTTTCAGGAAATTTACCGTTATTGGTACCATATTTTCTGAATTTTATTTTCCTGATTTCAATCTTATAATGAATGGGCTAAAATATTTGATTGTATGCACAAATTTTCAAAAATTGTTAGTCTTGGACTGAAGAATCCATTGGACCTCTGAGCCCTAAATTAAACTTGACTCGAGTTTTGTGGTAAACAATTTACATACCAAGGTTAGATTATGTTGTTTCGTTCAAAAGATATCAGTCAGAAACCTCAAATTCACAAAATTTCAAAGTTTCAAGGGGAATAACTCCAGAACCCATTCAACCTCTGAACTCCAAATCGATCTTGGCCTGAAGTTTGTGGTAAACAACTTACATACCAAGTTTGAAGACAGCATATTATTTTGTTTAAACGTTATCAGTCGGAAACCCTAAAATTCACAAAATTTACAAATTTCAAGGGGCATAACTCCAGATCCCCCTTGGACCTCTGAACCCGAAATCGCACTTGGCCTGAGTTTTGTAATTTACAACTTACATACCAAGTTTGAATACAGTATGTTATTTCGTTCAAGTAATCAGTCGGAAACCTTCTGGGGACGGACGGACAGACGGCGGGACGGACAAACGACTGAGGGTATCATATAATTCCTCGCCACTACGTGTGGCGGGGTATAATAAGAGCTGTCGCCGAATGGCAGCCAAATATACCCCCTCTCATTGAACCTGAATCGATATGGTAAGTGCAAATTGGTGTGGACAGAATACAGGTGTAGACACAGTACAAGTGTGGACACAATACAAGTATGGAAACAATGATATAATCTTCAAGAAAGAATTTTTCACAAGGGTTCCAATGAAAATACTCTGTCGAAATCAGACAAATATAAAATTCACTTTTTTAGCCCATTTGACATTTCACCCAAAAATCATAAGCATTAGAGAAATTTCATTACAACACTTTGAAAACAACTTTTCAAGAGGATTACAATAAAAAAGTGTGTCTCTCCAACAGTTTGATTTCAGAATATCTACGCTTTAAATTATTTCTTTGAAAGAAAAAAAAAATTAGCAGAACAAATCAATGAAAATCAGTCAAATTATCTCCCCTTCATGGTTTCGAACAATAATTACATTCCTTCATACACATCTCCATATAGTGTCCTTCCTGTGTGGTTTAAGAGAAGTTTCGCTTAAGAGGTAACCCATACATAGGAAATCAACGAAAAGTCAAAGTCGAATTTTCTCCCCTTCCTGGTTTCGGACAATAATTATATTCCTTCATGTACATCTCCATATAGTGTCCTTCCTTTGTGTAAAGTTTCATTAAAATCCTTCCAGTAGTTTAAGAGGGGTTGCGCTTACGACAAAACACATACATAGGGACTCAAAAAAAGTCAAAGTCGAATTATCCCCCCTTCCTGGTTTCGGACAATAATTATATTCTTTCATACACATCTCCATATAGTGTCCTTTCTTTGTGTGAAGTTTCATCAAAATCCTTCCAGTGGTTTAAGAGGAGTTGCGCTTACGAGAAGTGTAGAGAGACGAACAGACGGGCGGACAGACATGGTGATTCCTATATATACCAAACTTTGTTTGCGGGGGTATAAAAATGAACATGATTTAGGGTTAGTGATCTCATAAAATAAAATAATATCAATGTTTTCAATAATAAAGACTAATTTACTTTTTTTTTTTTTGAAAATTCAAAGTTCCACAACTCTGGAATGGAAAATCTGCCAATTCAAAAAAAAAAGCTTAAGAGAATTTCAAATAAAGAGATCAAAGTATTCTCTAGTTGGAGTACAACGTGTGAATGGAAATTGCAATTTCATGCTTTTTGAAATAATCATAGTCCCATAGCTCTGGAACGAAAAAAACATCGACAAAATTTAACGATAGGGAGCTTTCTTCCGCCATACCTAACAACCCTGCAAAGTTTCAAGTAAACTGATCAAACCGTCCGCTAGTGAGAGTACTACATGCGCACGAAAATTCCAATTTCATGCTTTTTTAAAAATAATCCCATAACTCTGGAACGAAAAATCCACCGACAAAATAAAACTGAAGGGAGCTTTCTACCTTCATACCAAGCAATCCTGCAAAGTTTCAAGAAAAATTATTAAAGCATTCCCTAGCTAGAGTACTTCATGTGGACGGAAATTGCAATTTCATGCCTTTTTTAATTAAAGAACCTTAGTGAGCAAGCTCACATACCCCACGTCCCCACATATCAGATAATCCTGTATTTTTGAGCTCTGAAATAAAATGAGCCTGTTAACAATACCAAAACCTCAAAAACAAAGCTGAGCAACAATAGGCATTTTTCTCATAAATTTTTTAAAAAAATCCAAGTAGCATGCACATCTCTGATAAATGGACAATAATCCTGCAAAAATAAAAACATCTCTAGAAAATTATAATAGAAGTTATCCGGACAAACTATGTATCCTATTAGCAGTATTTTGCATAAAAATGACAAAGTTCAGCCATGTGTATTTTTCTAAAAAATTATCGAAATCAAAATCCAAGTAGCATGCACATTTTCATTATATGAACAATCAGCCTGCAAAATGAAAACTTCTTATCTTAAAAACTAGGAGGAGTTATCCGGACAAAATTAATGATGTACCCTATAGGCAATATTCTGCATAAAAAGGACAAAGTTCAACCATGTGTATTTTTCTAAAAGATTATCAAAAATCAAAATCCAAGTAGCATGCACATCTTCAATATATGCACAATCAACCTGCAAAACAAAAACTTAAAACTGTAGGAGGAGTTATCCGGACAAATGGTACCACTTTGGTGATGACAGACGGATTGACGGACTGACAGACTTACGGACTGACAGAATGACGGAACTTCGTTGCGTGGGGTATAATAATCAAAGTCCATTAAGTCTAGAACGAAATATCCAAGGACAAAGTAAAACCAAAGGGAGGTTACTGCCTTCATACCCAATAATCCTGCAAAGTTTCAATAAAAATGATTACAGCATTTTCTAGGTAGAGTACGATATGTGGACGGAAATTATAATTTAATACTTTTTTCATTGCTCTAATAACTACATTAAGTGTCAGAAAGTTGTGCTGTCAAATAGTTTCAAAAGCTATACAGATACTTGATGAAGTTCAAAATACAATAACTTAAAAAGAAAAACGAAAAAAAAACTGCCTACTAATCTTATATGCACATCTACAAAAGACTATTTCCCAAACAACTACAAGTTTTTTTGAAATTCTGTTCAGCAGTTTTAGATTCTTTCAATGACCCGCCGAAAATTATCTTAATTTTAGAGGCAAATCTCCAAGAAATGACTTTCAATCTGCATAAATGCAGTTTGATTACTGAAATCATGCGAAGAGATTGATTAGAAAGGGAGTTCAGCTCATTTAAACACGATCGACATACTGAAAGTCTGACAAAAGACTCAAATCCTTCTAACCAGGATGATAATGGTAGAGTCTACTTATGTACTGATTACAAAAAAGGTAAGAACATATCTCTGTTCATAAACAACACGCATGACTATGAATACAGCGCACAGCAACTTTGATAACAATACATAGCAGAAACTTTGATAACAATACATAGATACTATTGCAGATGTATGCTCTATATACATTTCAGTTATGGTGTACTTGTTCTTGAGTGAATTTTTCATATGGATGCACTATCATACTCCCTAATTTTGGCTTTTCATTTCTTGTAATATGGGCACCTGTTTATTGTGCCACGTCTCATGATTTTATTATGCCAAGTTTTCTTACTATTGGCTCGATGAGTGCCCTGTAGTTGTTTAAATGTTGTGGTCGTCTTCTATTAGTCTTTTTGTCGGGCAAATGATGAAAGCGATTGTAAGAACACTTTGCCAGTTAAGTTTATGTTTGTTGACAATCCCGCATCCATGGATCAACGCGTAAAAAAGAATGGATGTAGCTTTGCTCGATATCTAGCAATGAATGCCGTTCAAACCGGTGCTAGGGGCAGTCTTGAACTTACTACTATGAGGTATGATTAAAGCTCATTGATGAAGGCCTCATGGTGACCTCAAAATGAATAACAATTCAAGCGTTGTTCCCTTGCTTTGTTCTACCCTGTATTTGTAGAGACTATGTCTCATCTACATTTACTCATTATCCCTTCATTGTTAATAATAGATACTATTACATGTAAGGAGATAAGCTCCGACTCCGACCTACCGTTGGGTGTGGGGTTTTCTCACCTTTCATTGAAGATCTAATGGTGGCTTTGAGTTGTTATTACTCCCATTTGGGTCGTTGTCTCTTTGACACATTCCCCGTTTCCCTTTTTTTTCTATTTTTCTTACAAAAGATGCAGTTTTGTCACTTCTATAGAAAACTTAAATAACAAAAAATACTGAAGTGGGAAATATAGTTCATGCTTTCTTTCACAACAAAAAACTATAACAACATTATGTAACTTGATCCGTCTGATGTAAGATCTCTTTTGCAGCAAACTGGAACAATTTGTAATTGGTTGATTTCAACTCGGTTATTTCTTCTTTACATTTTAAAATTTCTTCAGCTGGATCTACTTGTTCTAAATCCTGTTAGAAATATAAACATTTAGTTTGCTCTGGTAAATCTGCAATATTCATTTGTTTATACATATATATCTGTTTGTTTTTGTATTATTCTTATAACATGTTGGAATGCATTTATATCCACATATTTCATCAAAACATTGAAGTTTTACTTGATTAAACAATCAGTCTTTGTTATTCAAAAACAATATGCAAATGTCAATATATATCAAATAATGAGCTAATCTCTAACAAATTATAACCATCATACATTAGTTCGATTTATCCATCATACCTTTCGAAGTACATAATTTTATTTACTAGCCGTGATACTATTAGAAATTAGAAATTTTGACATTAAACCCATTTACTTACTTGTTTAAGTAAAGCTGAAATGTCATTTCCGAAAATTGTTGTCTCAATCTATTAATGAAAAAATATATACAATACTTTTATAAATTTCAATCCACTATTAGGTTTTACAATCTTTTTCAATTCAATATGTATATAATAATGTTGTGTTTAACATTGACTATGCGAAAATAGTAGCCAGGGTGATGGACAATAGTGCACCCTGGCTACTATTTTCCATAGTCAATGTAAAACACAACATTAATATTATTATTATACTGACTGTTAATTATTTTGAAACGTTACATTGACAAATAGTAAATGTTTCACAGTAGGAACAGTCAACAAAAATACTGTCAAAATAAATAATAATAAATAAATAAAAAAAATACAACAAAACAAAACAAATCTAAGCGCTGTAGCAGACGACACTCTTTTCTTTGCGTAACTTCAAATAAATATTAGAAACTTGCAGAGGTGATCATGCGGATAAGTACCACCCACTTAGGGTCAGATCAAAACTCCGCCTCCCGCGCGTGATAACTGATGATGACTGACATAGAAATTTATAGTCTTCACAACAGCAGTGCTTACTATTGCAATAGTGCAGTCAACGCTATTTCTTTTAAAAACTATGCGAAAATAAAACTGTTTTACTATAAAAGAACTTTCTTACAGGAGGTATAATAATAGGTTATACAATCTTACCGAAGGATGTAAAGCCGATAATAAATATATATAAATGTCATACCCTTTTGATTTGCACAGTTTTACATGGTGACTTTATCTCATGTGCATTTACTCCATATCCTTTCATTGTTAATGTGTACTATAACATTTAAGATTAAGCAGTTAAAGGATGGTCACTCCTCAAGTTCATAATATCAAGGTTTTTAAAATAGTATGTTTATTTATTAAAACATTGATCATACACCATTTTAAGCAAAAAATATTGATTGGTCAGTGTGCCCGTTTTTGAGATTTAAGTGCCTGAAATTTTGGCGGGAAACCGAACTCCTCTAGACTTTTCATTTACTTTGCATTAAGGTAATTGACCTTTTCAATACAATGAACATATATCAAGAATTTCATTAAATTTTGTCAAAAGTTTTTTCCAAGATGTATTAAAACATATTTTGAAGAGAAAAAATGGGGGTCAGTGTGCAAAGTTTTCTAATGCATCATGATGGATAAAATATGAGAATTCCGAAAGTCAGAGATACTTTCAAAAACCTGAGGAGTGACCATCCTTAATATTGATTAATACATTTCTACTAACATACCAGCGGTACAGAAAAAAAAGTAATTTATGAAGTTAAATATCTTTAATCAATTTTGAAAGGCTATAGGTTCTTCTTAAGCATAGGAAGAGTATGTAAATAAATCCCTGTCAATGGTAAAAGTTATTAGATGGATACAGCTATCTGATTTTCCTTATTGACTATTTATTAGGAAATTAATGGATTTATCCATTGGTAGATGGCAACATGAGTCTAAGATAATCACTATAGGTTCTGTTTACAATGATGGTTAATCTTAAATTTTGGTATTTAGAGAAAATTGACATACACGAGATTTAACAAATCATTCATTACACAACAACGTAGCAATGCACAATTTGATTTATTGTTCAAGTTACACTTGAAATAATATTGCCTTCTATTAAAACGAAAAATTTCAAGCAAAACTGCTTTTAGTAAATAACAAAAAAGTAATGACGCGCTACATCATACAACAACACATTTTTAACAATATTTTCACGGCAGAACTCCAAGATGACTCCAATCTTGAAATCAAATAACATTTGGCCTTTGCAGAAAGCATCTTATATATCAAGTTTGAAGCCAATATATATTGGTCGTTAACCAAAAATTTGGAAAATTCTCAACAATTCAAGGCACCTAACTGAAGTACCACTTTGACTTCTGAATCCTAAAGAAGATGTCCTGAGTTTTTAAATAAATAATTTAATCTTGGTTCCAATGAAAATAAATATTCTTATCCTACTTGTCACGGAAATAAATAATTTTATGTGACATTTGGTGAAAATTAATAATTTGTTCGAGATTTTCGTGAAAATAAATAAATTTCCTAGGCAAAATCGCCCAAGCCCACCCCTGAAAATCAAATGGTCATCCCCTTAGAAGAGGCCTGGACTTGTCGGATACCAAATATAGAAGTTCCAATAACAAAATACCGAAGTTACTGTTACCAACCGTTACCATAGTGAAAGTACAGGCTAAGTAAATCTCAAGACAAGTACCCTTTTGCAATATTTCGTATCGATCTAAACGAAGAAACTCCGGTGAACGAGGTAAATGTTCCTATTTGAGTCTTTATTCAAGCTCAAGCCGTTGTGGAAATTCGAAAATAAAAAGTAAAAATCATCGTTATACAGATGCCACACAATGGGATGGTGAGGATAAAGAAGAATAAAACAGAGAAATGAGCAATGGAATTTTCATATGAACGCCACAAAAGTAGACCTCAAGCAGTGTGTGTTGACGTGTTAATTTACCGTATATCGGCATGTGTTTAATTTTCGCAAAGTCTACCGGGAAAATAAACCTACGTCAAAATTTTACTGCTAGTTTACATGAATAAAATAAGAGGAAAGCTGTCAATGTGACAGCAAACCGGGTTTTCTTCCGTAAATGGTGGTTTACAGTGGAAGATGACCCATGTAAGATGGATGCACGCGACGTCATCTTCAGCGCATGAATGACCAACCAGAAGTGTTGATTTTTTTGTGATACAACAACCGTGAATCGTGACCATGACTAAATGTCATAGAACACCTGATGTCACAATGTAAAATACACGCAAATGGCGGCGACTTTGTTAACACAGTGTACATTTTCAGATTTTTCTATTTGCATTTACGAAAGAAATAGGTGTTTAGCCTTACTTTGAAGTGGCTTATTTTTGAAACTTTATATAACACTGCTGGAGGCAACATCCTGCTCTGGACAAATGGGGTAGCCTATTGGCAGATATGTGACAAACGTAGCCTGATACGATCTCAGCATGTTAATCACTGAAATTTGAACAAGTGTAATATAAAGTGAATATGGACACAGTTTAGGTAGTATCAGTGTCAGAAATAGAATTAAAATGCAGATCTTTTGTTTTCAAGAGCATTGCTTATGGAACAACAGGAGCAAAAAATTTTGAAATTCCATGTTAGAATTTATGAGATGTAAGACGTCAAAATTTTGGCGGGAAACAGTTCTCTCTAGAGTTTTCCTTCAATTAGCATTAGCTGTTTATGTGCCTTAAAATACATGAAAATATAATTGGAAGTTTATAAAGTTTTATACATTGTCTATTTTATGCATTTTTATGTGACCTATGACTTAAAAAATATGATCCATGTGCCAAAAATTTTAACACTGTTTAAATGGATAAAACCCGAGAATAGTGAAATCTGACGCTCATTCTCCCTTAAGAGCTTGATACAGTAATTAGGGGGCACAGTAATCAAGGGAACATAAAAATTAGCCCTTTTGATTCCTAAAAACTCGGAAACTGAAAGAGCTATGCTAAATCTGTTGACATACTACTGACAGCTTACATCAAGAGGAATCCAAAGAAAAAAGATCCCACCGAAATCCGATGAGAAAAACATTTTACATACTTCGGAAAATTGCAATTTTGGCTACTTTTACCCCTTTAAGCTCATAAACCGTAAGAAATACGATACCTTGAATCTGTTGACATACTACTGAAAGTTTACAAGAATAATCCAAAGAAAAATACCCCATTGCAATCTGATTAGAAATAAAGATCCTACATATTTGTGAAAAATGTATATTTTGAAAAAACATCAAAATATCATAAAAATGAGCTAAATTATTATGTGAAAGCACCCAATTTGTCACTTTTGGTTCCCTTTTTAAAAACAGGAGGGGCCACAAAATCCAAAACCCGTCATAACCTTCTTTTTGTGCCAAGAAATATGGTGCTAAAATTTCATATGGATTAATCTAGTGAAACTTAAATTACTGACAAAAATAAAGGTGTCTACAAACGACGACGCGGACGACAACGGCTATAGCGCAAAGGGCTAATCCGAGCGCAGTATGATATGACCGTAGAATGTCGACCACTGAAATTTTTAAAGTAAATGTCGACACAACAAGGGGCTTGACACAGTACTTAGCTGGACACAAACTAGGGACATAAAAATTAGCCCTTTGATCCCTTCAAGCTAGGAAACATTAAAGAGTTATGACAAATTTGTTGATATACTGAAAGCTTCCATCAAGAAAAAAGAAAAAATCCAACTGAAATTTGATAACAAATAAAAGATTTTACATATTTTCAAAAATTGCAATTTCTGACCCTTTGGCCACTTATAGCTCGGAAACAGTAAGAGACACTCTCAAGTCGGTTGACAATCTGCTAAAAGCTCAAAACAAGAAGAAAAAAATACCATTGAAATCCGATGAAAAATAAAGATTTTACATATTTTATATAATTGCAATCTTTGTCCAAGTGGCCCCTTACAGCTTGGAAATGATTAGAGCTACGACAAATCGGTTGATATACAACTGAAAGCTTATAACATGAGAAATCCAAAGAAAAAATCCCATCGAAATCTGATGAAAATTATAATTTCAGGTAATCTGCACATTTTCAATTTGGCCCCGTTGGAGAGGAGACAAGTTATGAAAACTATAATGGTGAATGACTGTGTTAAATTTTCATAAGGGAATCAATTAAAAGAAACTGCATCAAAATCGGATAAAAAAATGCATGGGTGTTCCACGGAACACCTGTGTCGCCTGCACTATATATTTATATATATTTAAGAATTCTTGTGTTCAAAATAGAATTACAAAGTCCAAGTTGCACATCTAAATTATATACTGAAGCATGCATTCCTCTGAGTTTGATAGAGAAATACAGGGCAATTTATTAGGAGTTGAGGATAATGGAGGCATATCCTTAAGACGCCAAGAAACTAAAATTACAAAGTCTAAAGCAGCCTAAAATCTGGAAAAAACAAAATTAAAGAATTAAAGAAAAACAAAATGCATGGTGCACATCTTCAATATATACTGAAGCATTCCTGCTACTTTGGTTGAAAAGTGTCATGCAGTTTAGGAGGAGTTGCGGATAATGGAGACGTACCCTCAAGACTCCGGTAAGCTAAAAGGCCAAAGTCCAAAAACAGCGTAAATCTGTAAAAAAAAACAATATTAAAGAAAAACAAAATGCATGGTGCACATCTTCAACATATACTGAAACATTCTTGCAAGTTTGGTTGAAAAGTGCCAAGCGGTTTAGGAGGAGTTGCGGATAATGGAGACGTACCCTCAAGACTCCAGTAAGCTAAAAAGACAAAGTCCAAATACAGCGTAAATCTGGACAAAAATCAAGAAAAACAAAATGCATGGTGCACATCTTCAACATATACTGAAGCATTCCTGCAAGTTTGGTTGAAAAGTGCCAAGCGGTTTAGGAGGAGTTGCGGATAATTGAGACGTACCCTCAAGACTCCAAAATCAAAGTGATGCGCACCCCTCTGACATATGAATAAATGACCTGCAGAATACATATCTATCTCAAAAACTGTCTATTAGCTGTGAACAAATGGATTAATCTGTAGGCAGATATTTCACAAAATTTGTCAAAAAATGATGAAGTTCAGCATCTAGTGATTTTGGAATAATCAAAAATTTAAATTAAAAGTATATTTCAAACCTCTTATATATGTACATAGATCTAGGGTACCCTGTTGGCAGATATTTGACAAATAATGACTTACTTCACAACTGGTAATTTTTGAACAAGTTATCAAGAAATTAAAACTAGAAATGCTGTGAGTATAGCTCACTAAATGATACCCCCGCTTCCCCACATAAGCTACATGGATGGCAGTGTTCAAGTTAGGCTATTGGAAATTGCAAATCAAAAATCAAATCAAAATCTAAAATAGGAGGTACACTATAACCTTACGTAATACAGTATATCTGAAATTTTATCAAAATTCCATTCATTGGTTTAGATTGAGTTGCAGATTACATACCAGTACCCCCCCCTCATTGACTATACATGGGTAAGTCCATGTATGGCTATGGAAACCCCAAAAATTGATCAGATAAAAATTCAAAATAGGAGGTGCACAATGGCATCACGTAATAAAGATTTTCTGAAAGTTACATCAAATTCCATTCATTGGTTTAGGAGGAGTTGCGGATTGCATACCAGTAACCCCCATGACAATACATGGGTATGTCCATGAATGGCTATCTGAAACCCAAATAATTGATCAGATCAAAATTTAAAATAGGAGGTGCACCAATGGCATCTTGTAATAAAGATTCTCTGAAAGTTTCATCAAATTCCATGCATTGGTTTAGGAGGAGTTGCGGATCGCACACCAGTACCCCCCCCCCCCCCCC
>MJUU01018584.1:96101-118521 GCA_002080025.1 Modiolus philippinarum
CCATAACTCCTATAAAAATTGACGAATCAAAATGGCGGTGCGATATGATCTAGTACATATAGTGACTAACAATCCTACAAAATTTGAACATAATCCAATACACGGTTTCCGAGGAGTTGCGTCCACAAGAAAGTGTGACAGACAGACGGACGGACGGACGGACGGACGGACGGACAAACGGACGCAGACCATTACTATGTCCCATCGTCGCGGTGCGGCGGGGGACAAAAAATAATATATTCCACACTAGCCTGGGATCCTGACCCATACTGACTATCACGCAGGTTGGGTCAGGTTCGACCACGCTAATTCCACACTTGTGTGTTTTCTGACATATTAGGGGTAGAACATAGATATAACTACCCGAAGGACATCGAGAACCAAAACCAATTTTTAGATGCGATTATAAAGCAAATAGCAGTTAGCTTTTTTTATTCCTGAAGGGGCTGTACAACGAATTTTAACAAAAACCTATAATTGTCAAAATCTGTCAAAAATTACATTATAGTGACAATTTCAGTGGCTGGATTTTTTATCTAAACATAAGAAAATGTATCTGAATTGATTTTGTTTATAAAAGTGTATAATTACGAAAGATGACATGTTTAAACAGTTTTTGAGAAGATATTATGAATACGTAAAATTGGTATGCTTAACGAAATAAATTCATGGGAAAGTGGCAATACCTCCTAAAACATTTGTTTCTCACTTTTTTTCTAAATTCAACATCACGACTATATATGATGAATCCAGAACTCCACCTATTTCCATTTTCGACACATTGAATTTGTGTGGGGCGAGAGGTTTATTCATCCCGATTTGCTCTCTTTAAATTTAGCAAATTCCGAATTTCCGGACATATTTTGTGACATCCTGGTCAAAAATTATATATTTGACAAAATCTTCAAAATGAGGTATTTTGTTTGTAAATGAACTCCTCTTATTGTTTGTTTGATCAAGTTTTATGAAGTTTGGTTTTAACCTTTCCACAGCGACTTGATCCCGGTCTAAAAAATGTTTCTATTAAAGATGAATCTCGGAGGGTTTTTTTTCTCTCCGAGATTGATATTTGATAGAAACATTTTTTTCTAGTCCGGGAGCAAGTCCCTGTGACATCTCCAAGAAAGACGCCCCTCTGTTAAACTCTCGATTTCCCGTGGCTAAGAGCATACCCATCCCGTTATCCTAAAGCATTTTCATTCCAAATTTCGAGTCTTGAAATAGGACTATCCTGAAGCTAGAAATGCCGGGAATTGTAAGTATGTCTTACATGTAACGAAGCAGAAGGTCTAAATTCATTTACACCTCGAGATACTTCGGATCCGGTTCCGTTATCGATGGTATAGGATTTAGACAATTTCTACACAGAATATGAATAATAGTACAGTAATCTCCGAACTAAATAAGCTGTTATCTCCGAACTGAATTACTAATTAAATGTACAGTAATTTATGAACTAAATTAACAATTATTTCCGATCTGAATTTGTAACTGTTAATTTCAGTAGAAATGGTTCAGTTATTTAGGTACAAAATGTACGTAAATATATACAGTACTAAAATTGCAGCAGTTGCAAAATTTACTATAACTACGGTACAAAATATACAATAACTTCGATACTAAGTAACTTTTGGTATTAAATTTACTGTAACCTCGTTAGAACATGCTGAATTTACAGAAACTTCGATACAAAATTTACAAATAGACGGTTTTAGTACTAAATTTAAATAGTAATATCCGAACTGAATTTTCGAACTGAATTTACAGTAACTTTGGCATTAAAATTGGCATTAGAATTACCGTATTTACAGTAATTTCGGTATACATATCTAAATTGATACATTCATTTTTTTTATTTTTTTTTTCTCTTGCTTATGTTTGCGTGTTTTATTCGATCAAACCATTTAAATGAGAAGGATTCAAAGTCGACTAAAAGTAGCAAACCAATACGATAGTGTATGAATAAATTATCAACACCGTAATTTGAATCTCTGAAAACAATGAACATTTCATTTCAAAGTTTATACCAGCACTAACAGTTCCAAAATCTTTGACCGGTCTTATTATACTGTCTGGGCAGTCTCTAAAATATCTGGACTGACCATTTATACATTTCTATTGAAATTTCAAATCAATCGACACTTCACGATAACATTGATCTCGATAACATTTCGACGCCGTCAATTTGTCATTATCACGTTACTAACGACGCACGTTATTACTCAGTCCCGCAATCCGCTAGAGGCGTTGAATTACGTACACTTCGCCTTAAACACGACGTTAATTATGAAATTTCTCGTATCTCGTTTAATAAATTTTCAAATGTTTAAAAGCTCGGCAAGCCTCGCTTTCAAACATTTGCAAAATGTATTTATCTCGATGTGAGAAATTTCATATTCATCTAGTTCTTGTTGTGGAAACTATATTTCTCACCCTAGTTGTAGTGCTCTCTATGTAGCCAATGCCTGGGTGAGATTAATTCATGGGCGCCGATGGTTTGTTGGAGATTTACATATGGGTTGCCATTATTTTCGTTAATATTTTATTCAGAGCGTAGCGTAGCGGAGCGAGGGGTAAAATAAACGAAAATAATGGACACCCATATGTAAATCGACTACAAACCACCGGCAAACATGAATTATTTCGATTCTAATATGACATTTAATTATCTTCGCGGACCTATAGTGTACACGGCAAGGACAGCCATTGCATACGATTTACTGACGTCTCTGTGCACAAAACATATTATGACGTCATCTGTTTCAGCGTAAAAACTGTTGTGAAGTCTCCATTGTTCCCATATTAGAATTTTCCGTCTCACCCACCCGCCTGGGTGAGAACACCTACACGATCTTTTTCCCGCGGTTTTTGTGTCCGCTTGACATTTAAATTGCACTTGTCTTCTTGTTTTTCCTTTTTAGATAAGCACATTTTCCAACAACGTCGACTTATAAAACTGTGTCTTTAACTCTTGACACCTATAATATGTGCCAGATAATTCTGAAAATAACGTAATACTCATCATTCAAAAATCGAATCTTATGACGTCATAAAAGGGGACGTAACTCCCGTAAGTAAACAAGTCAGGAAGGTCAAATTTCAGATCAACGATTTCAGTGTATAAGTAAACATAAATGAAAAGTCACTGTAAGCCAAGTAAATAATTGTGTAATGTAATATGTTTTGAATTATTTAGTGTCAACAGAAATCCAACGTTATGCTTGATAGTACGAAACATGATGTCCAATGTCAAAATGCCGGAGCAACTGCCTGTTCGTGTTGGCAGGGTGAGAAAACAAATCAAACACGGGTATGTATGCGAGACAAGGTAAATCTCACACACCATCGGGCAAGATTAGATAAGGTAGTCTCTGACTCGGCGAAGCCTCGTCAACGACAACCTTAATATTGCCCTTGGGTGTGTGAGATTTCCTTTTCTCACCCTACCGGTAGTGCTTTCTATGTAGCCAATGCCCATGTGAGATTTTTCCGTCTCACCCACCCATTTTCCGTCTCACCCAACCGCCTGGGTGAGAACACCTGCACGATCTTTTTCCCTTGGTTTTTGTGTCCGCTTGACATTTAAATCGCAATGGTCTTCTTGTTTTTTTCTTTTTAGATAAGCACATTTTCCAAAACGTCGACATATAAAGCTGTGTCTTTAACTCTTGACACCTATTACATGTACAAGATAATTCTGAAAATAATGTTATACTCGACAACATTCAAAAATCCCGCTCGAATATTATGACGTCATAAAAAAGGACGTAACTCCCGTAAGTAAACAAAAGTGAGGAAGGTCAAATTTCAGACGAAGCCTCGTCAGAGACTATATGAATCTAACACCGGTGAAAAGGCAAGATCAAGAAATCTCAGACACCCAAGGGTAAGATTTCAATATTTCTCTGACGAGGCTTGCCGAGTCAGAGAACCATTGAAATCTTACCCGAGGGTGTCTGAGATTTCTAAATCTTGCATTTTCAACGGTGTTTGATTTATTTTCTCATGTTTGTAATCACGAACTACGATTTATTTACCACCAAGCCGTACTTGACATCCGACGTTCCTAAGCGACGTCAATGACGTCTGAATACGTTGCTTGGTAAAACCTGTCTTGTACCGGGGGTACAAGACAAGGAAATCTCACACCGCTAAAAATAGGAACTGTCCTGTCTCAAAAGTGAGAAAACCTTAATCTTGCCCTTGGATGTGTGAGATTTCCCTGTCTCGCACACCCACCCGTGTTAGAATCATATTTGTCTCACCCAACCTTTTTCCGTCCCACCCATCCTCTTGTGTGAGAACACCTACACGAACTTTTTCCCGTCGTTTTTGTGTCCGCTTGACATTCACATTGCTCTTGTTTTTTCAATTAAAATTGACATACTTTTCAATAACATCGAATTATTAAACCGTGTCTCTAAATCTTGACATCCTATTTAATGTACCAGATAATATTCTGAATAATAACATACACAATATTAAAAAATCCCGCGCATTATGACGTCATTAAAGGGGACGTAACTTCTAAAAGTAAACAAACGTCACTAAGGTCAAATTTCAGATCAAATTTCAGTGTATTTGAGTAACACAAATGAAACCCAGAGTAAGCCAAGTAAATGATTGTGTAATTTATTATGTTTTGGATTATTTAGTGTCAACAGAAATCCATTATTATGCTTGATATTACGATACATGACACCGAATATCAAATAAAGGGCTACGCCGAGCGCAGCATGATACGAACGCAGCATGTCGACCACTGAAATTTGAACAAGTGTAAACTAAAATTAATGTGGACACAGTAATTTGGTGGACACAATAAGGACCTTGTCACAGAAATGAACTGGACACAAACTAGTGAAAATAAAAATTAGCTCTTTTAATCCCATATTACTAGGATATTGTAAGAGTTAAGAAATTTTGTTGACTACCATCAAGAAAAATTCAAAGAAAAAACTGAGGTTGAAATCCAATGAAAAATAAAGATTTCACATATTCTGAAGTATTGCAATTTGGCCCCTTTGACCCATTATAGCTTGGAAACCAGAGCAACGGAAAATATACTGCCATATCACTGAAAGCTTAAAATGAGAACAATCCAAATATAAAAATCCCACCAAATTTAATTAAAAATAAAGACTTCACATATTTCTAATGATTGTAATTTTGAACTCTTTGACACCTTATAGCTCGGAAACAGTAAGAGCTACATCAAATCTGTTGACATACTGCTGAAAGCTTACATTGAGAGGAATCCAAAGAAAAAAATCCCATCAAAATCTGATGTAAAATAAAGATTTTACATATTTCTAAAAATTGCAATTTTGGCCCTTTTGACCCTAATAGCTCGGAAACGGTACGAGCTATGCCAGATCTGTCGACATACTACTGAAAGCCTACAATGAGAGGAATCAAAAGAAAAAAATCCCATTGAAATTGGATGAAAAATAAAAATTTTAGGTAATCCGCATGTTTTCAATTTTTGCCCCGTTGCGCCCCTCATAGCTTGGAAGAGGAACAAGTTATCAAAAATCTAATGGTGCAGCGCTGTATTAATTTTTCATAAGGAATCCACTGCAAAAAACTGCATCAAAATCGGACTAAAAATTAAAAAAAAATAAATTTTTGAAATTGGCCCCCTTTGGGCCCCATATATCTCGTGAACGGTACATACCACACGAAATCCAACTGCCACACGAAATCCGATGGCATACTACTGATTGGAAATTTCCTCAGGAAGACACTGAAAGAAACCCCATCAAAATCCGATAAATAATAAAGATTCTACAGTCAAATATGTTAAAACATCAAATTTAACCCTTTTTGGGCCCTTTTTTCAAAACAGGTGGGGCCACAATGACCAAAACTAAGCCAATCCTTCCTTTTGTGCCAAAGAACATTGTATTAAAATTTCATAAGGATTGGTCAACTGATACTAAAGTTATTGACCAAAAACAAAAGTGTCTACAGACAACGACGACGACGACGACAACGACGACAATGACAACGACGACGACGCCGACGAAAGCACCATACCATTATACGACCGCAAAAATTTTTGCGGTCGTATAAAAATGAGCAACTGTCCGTTTCGGCGTTTGTGTTGGCGGGATGAGAAAACAAATCAAACACGGGTAGGTATGCTAGACAAGGTGAATCTCACACACCCTAAGGCAAGATTAGGTAGTCTCTGACTCGACAAAGCCTCGTCAGAGACAACCTTAATTTTGCCTTTGGGTGTGTGAGATTAATACAATCTAACACCATTGAAAGTGCAAGATCAAGAAATCTCAGACACCCAAGGGTAAGATTTCAATTTTTCTCTGGCGAGGATTGCAGAGTCGGAGAACCACTGAAATCTTACCCGAGGGTGTCTGAGATTTCTATATCTTGCATTTTCAATGGTGTTTGATTGTTTTTCTCATAATTTTAGGAAAATATACGAGTTTCTGTGCCACCCGACTATATTTGGCGTCCGCCATGCCTAAAGCAACTTACTATGACGTCGATAACGCCATAATGCATTTTCTCGCGTGAAATTCTTATCTCACCCGTGGGTTGAGACTATAAGAATCTTACACGGGTGGGTGTGCGAGGCAAGGAAATCTCAGACACCCAAGGGCAAGATTAAGAATGTCTCTGACGAGGCTGTGCCGAGTCAGAGACTGCCTAATCTTGTCCGCGGGTGTCTGAGATTTCTTTGTCTTGCACACCAACCCGTGTTTGATTCTTTTTCTCACCCAACCAACACAAATGACTTGTTGACATTGGACATAACGTCATTCGTGACCAGGCGTAATAACACGATACTGTTACATTCGATAATTCAAATCGTAACACATTACACACTCATTTTCTAGTCTTGTCCTCCCAGTTTATTGTATTTTTATGCTGTAATTTCTCATATATGTCAGAAATCTGAAGTTCACCTTCATGTCGTTTGTTTACATTCGGGAGTTACGTCCCTTTCTTTGCAACGTCATAATATTTGAGCGCGGGATTTTTAAAAGGCAATTTTAGATTTTAGCTTTCCGTAAAATCACAATACAGACTGAAACATTATCAGCACAAAACACATCAGTGTAGCAATAATTATGACTTTAATTATGTTCCAATAACCGACAAACTTAAATTCATATGGAAAAATGATCACCATAATTTGGCGGGAAAATGTGCGTGTAGCTTGTCTCACCCACGGGTGAGACAGAAAAATCTCATCCAGGTTTTTGTTACATAGAAAGCACTACAGGTAGGGTGAGAATCATATTGTCTCACACCACCCCATGTGAGACAGCCTCGTGCACACTTTGACGTCACTGAGTTGCTAAGTAATGGCGGATGGTAAGGATAACATGACGACGCCGAAAGACGTTTTTATGAACAAAAATGACTGACATGGAAAATTAATCTTACACCGTTGATAATGTTAGAAATTTCTTGATCTTGCCATCTCAGACACCCAAGGGTAAGATTTCAAGTACTCGGCCAAAGCTTGCTGAATCCGAGACGCTAGAAATCTTACCCGACGGTGTCTGAGATTTATTTGTCTGACCCTCTCACTGGTGTTTGATTATCCCCCCCCCCCCCCCAGTATCTAAAAAATCAAACAAATCACCGTCGGAACGCCATTGTTGACACCAGTGAATTACTTCCCTTTTCCCTTTTCACGACGTCATAGAGCATGGAGCATGCGTCCGAGTCCGGGGTTATTTCAGTGCAAAAGATTTGCTCATTTATTGCGCGTTTTAGTTCACTTTCACTAGTTAGAAGGCAATATATATTCTATTATATTGTATTAAATGATATACTTTCCGATTCATGTAGCCTAAGCCGAATATATCGTAATTATAAGATATTGGCGGGAATATATGCGTGTAGCTTATCTCAAAAAATGTAGGAGATTTGCTCCGGACAAATATGGTACCCTATAGCCAGATATTTGACGTAAAATGAGTAAGTTAAAAAAACTGATTATTTTGGCATAAATTATCAAAAATCTAAATCAAAGTAGCCTGCATGCCTTTGATATATTCACATATGATTTGCAAAATATAAACCTTCTATCTCAAAAGCTGTAGCAATTTTTGTTTTTGACATGGATTTCATCTCCGTAATATATCAGATAATCCTGCAAGGACGAACCTAATTTGTCATCGTGGTAAAGTAAGAGAGAACAGAACCGTAAATCCAAAACGAATAATCTAAGGACAATGGCAACGTCAGAAACAAAAAAGAAACAGAGACACAACATGAGCACGACACAGAAAAGAAAAATGAAGACACACACACAGAAAGATGAACAACACGGACCCAACAAAAAACCATGGGTGAGATCAGGTGCACCGGTACAGTACGCATCTCCTGCTTCTTATAATACACCCGCCGTGTTGAACATGTCAAATCCGGAAGTAAGGTCAAATCCGGTAGAGGAAACATCAGTTAAGCTTTTGGAAAGATCTGTTGTCATCTGGGAAACAGATATCCCATAGCAGTCCACAGGATAGTGATGTCGACTGTAAAACTTCTGGAGGGATGACTTCAAGGTTTGGGTAACATACCCATGTTTAAGTAGCCTATTTGTGAGCAACCGGACTCTATCAAGGAAGTCATCGTATCGACCACAGGCTCTCGAATAGCGAATGAACTAGGAGATGTAAACTCCGTATGCCGACGCTGTTGGGATGTTGCTTCAAAGAAAAGGGAAGTTGACTATTGGAAAACTGAAGTCATCGCGTTTGTCGTACAGCTTAGTTTGAAGTCTACCTCTGTTGTCAATTTCGACATGAAGGTCAAAGAACGAGGCCGATGTGGAAGTGTCTGTAGTATCCTTAATTTCGAACTTTTTGGATATATCAGATGAAGAAAATCCCCAAAGCGAGTATTGTTTGGTAAAAAAATATCATCTACATAACGGGAGCTAAAATTAAAGGATTGGGCCAGTTATTATTATCTTTATTTTGAAGAAGCCGTTCGATGAATTCAGCATCGTCGAGGTTGTATGAAAAACAAAAAGTTCTATACTCTGTTTATCAGGCGTTTCAAAATATTGAAAATTTTGTAGTTTAAGGTGGTTCGGTAGTATTCCGCCATTTTTATTTCATATTTTATGCTTTGATGGGTATTTTTTATTAGAGAAATATACAAATATTTCAAAATTTGGACAAATCTTTAAAACATTTGACTTAAAACACAAATAATAGGCCCATTTCTCTTAGTCTAAGATTCATTTTTGACGACCATTTCACAAAGATTTCCACAAAGAACATACATGCAAAATATGAAAGCCTTATCACTTGCCATGCATTCAAAAGATATACTCAATGTTAAAGCTTTTATGCATTTATTCACATGCCAAGGTCAAGGTCACAACGTCAAATATTCTGGTATCAGTTAAAAAGCCTTGTCCAATTTTACTTCAGTTCGCGACATTCATCCTTTTGATTAGAATGTAACAGAGTAAAAATCTTCCACCGTCAGCGACACCATTACTCCATGTACACGTACAAAGTACAAAGGAAATAACTCACGACAAAGGACAAAAGAGTCCCTCAAGAGGTTTACCTGGATCTCTTAAAATCAATGAATATTATTTTATAAATGCATTGTCATTCGATGACTTTTCTCTCTCAAATGAACATCTATTAATATGTCATAATTGCATCCAAAAGGGAATACATTTAATTGATAAAATATAAAAGAATTGAATATTACCAGCAACACCTATTTGAAGCTTTAATTTTTCTATTCGCCATTCATCTAGATAATTTACATCATTTATATAAATTATCGACACAGTTTGTGACAGCATGTGAAAACAAAAGTTTCATCCAGTGGCATCTTAAAGATACCCTCATTCGACAAAAAAAAATTGTTACATATAACTGGCTTGAAATATATCCCGGATCAATCAATACCTTTGGTAGAAGCTGAAAAAATGTGAAAGAAACAATTTCCGGAAAAAATGAACAGATTTAAAGGCGGTTGGACGGGACGCAGACAAGGTGAATGCAATACACTGAATTCTCTATCGAATGAGGTAAAGTTTAACTTGAACCTTTTTATGGAATTAAATGGTAGTTAAGATAGCACATTTCATTGCAGGTCCGCAAGAGTTAACGCTAGTGAACTTGAGAAAGAATGGTCACTGCAACATTCTTTGTACATATTCTTATATGTATCTCTTAACGTCCACAGACGGTGTTCCAAATTGTCAGACTGACTTTCCCCGACATACAAACAAGCTGTTTGAACAAATAATAAAGACATACCAATCGCCCTTTTCATCTACATGCCGTAGACAATACCAAAAGACCTTGAATGTGCCTATTTATATACAATTACCTACTAGCAGTACCTCAATTGATAGAACGTTATCTCCACCAATATAAAATCGCCTGAAGACAAGACTCTAATACCTAAAAATTTCCCCGTAATTGAGTTTAATGTTTCTATAGAAAAAACAAAATATAATTTCATTTTCGGTGAACTTTTACCGGGTAGGCATATGCGAAAGTCAATGTAACAAGGTCAAATATTCTGGTACCAACTGATAGGCCTTTCCATAACTGGACCACAAGGAATACATATGTAAAATATGAAAGCCCTATCACTAATCATTCAAAAGATATACCCAATACTCAAAGCTTTTGTGGACAAACAGACAGACAGACCAAAAACTATATGCCCTGGAATCTTCGATTCGCGGGGGGATAAAAATAAGATCTGATACAACCTGCCTTGAAATCAAACCAACAAATATGGAACTTTAAAGTAAATAATAATAGTAATTCTAAAATGTCCAACTGATCTGAGATTCAGAAAATTTAAAGTGTGATTTTAGAACAAAGATTTCAGAAACATGTGCTTGATGTCCATACACAATCCCTTTTAAAATATGAAAACGTCGGTGAAGTATATCTGCTCAAAACCTAATGGAATTTCTTTGCATCCGACGACACCAACAAGAAAGATGCCCTTCAGACAAACCAAATCCATAAAAATCAGGAATGCAATCAGCAATAAAAGAAATTAATACAGAACAATATCCAAACTCGGGAATCCTATTCAACACCTAATAGTGCGATCATGTTGGATCCGAGTCAAACCGAAAGCTACAGATAAACATACTTCAAATACTAGAAATGTCGATACTGTATTCGCTGTATGTTTTGAAAAGTGAAGGTCCAACTACTATAACAATGTCCAGACGTGTTGTTATGCTTCAAGAAAATTTTTGCTACATAAAGACAATTAACTTGATGAGAACTTGAATTTTATACACAATGACAATGACAAAAGACAAACGAAGCTAATATAGAAATTCGGGATAGCCGATCAGAAAAGTCTTGGTAACCAATCAAAAGACTTCGCAAATCACTGCAGAATTGCAAAGTAATAATGTTTCACTTCAGTCTGTAATGTAATCCTAATTTCTTTCAACGAGAAGTACTTGTTCAGTAGGACAGACAGTATGAAGTGTAGTACATCTTGGATGTTTGGTACAACTAACCATGTAGAGGATGCACTAAAATAATTAAATCCATCCAGGAATATAAGGACGTATACAAGTCCTTGGGGAGAAGATGCTGAGAAAGAGAAGACCAAATGTTGTTTCACTGTAGTTTCTAAATGCAAATTTCTTTAAATATGACATGACTGAACATAAAAGGGTCCATAAAACAAATCATGTACAGTCTGCACTGCATAGCAACGTTGATAACAATCCAATAAAGTAACATGAATAGTTTGCAAACTGATGGATGGACAAGATTAGTCCAGTGTACCCCCCCTCTCTATCAAGTAGAGGATATAAAAACAGCGATTTGCGAATAACAGTCAAACACAATTATATCTCTTTGTATAATGATTGTTTCAGACCATGTTTTAAGACTTCTATTATAACGGTGAAGGCGAATCTACAATTGTTTATATTTTGGAATTGGGTAACTTATGAATACTAATGTGACATTTGGTGTGGAACCACTTCATTTCTTAACTCAAAATTAAATTTTAATGCATAGATCATGTGAATTTGATGTTGTAGCTGAATCATCTTAAAAGAACTTTGTTCCAAGTATATGATTGGACATTGTGACATGATATTGACATAATTTAATGAGTGTATAATGTAATCATCGTTATGTAACAAATATATAGGTAGCAGTTCGATTTTGTGTTAAACTACTATGATATCGAAAGGGTTTAACATTTTTATTATATAATTCAACAAGAGATGTTGCCTAACAGCAACCAATCATACCCCACTCATTGAACTCTGAATCAATAAGATAAGTGCAAATAATCATATAGAGGCTGCATAAGAGATTTGAAATCAATCCCTCTTGCAGAAGCTGAGAAAATGCGATGAAAAATTCATGTTTTCACTACATTTTGTAACAAAGTCCACATTCCACCAAACAGGAAGTACACATCCGACAGGACTCAAAATATGATGTTCCTTATAACTAACTATAAAGAGGCTGCATACCAATTTTGAAATCAATCCCTCTTGTAGAAACTGAGAAAAATGCGACAAAAATTCATGTTTTCACTACATTTTGTGACAAAATCCACATTTTGTCACAGGTAGTACACTTCCGACAGGACTCAAAATAGAATGTTCCTTACAACTAAACCATATAGAGGCTGCCTACCAATTTTGAAATCAATCCCTATTGTAGAAGCTGAGAAAAATGCGACGAAAAGTTCATGTTTTCACTACATTTCAATAGTCACATTTCGTCAAACAGGAATTACACATCTGACAGGACTCAAAATATGACGATCCTTACAACTCTAACCATAGAGAGGCTGCATACCAATTTTGAAATCAATCCCTCTTATAGAAACTGAGAAAAATGCGACGAAAATTCATGTTTTCACTTCATTTTGTGACAAAGTCCACATTTTGTCAAACAGGAAGTATACATCCGACAGGACTCAAAATAGGATGTTCCTTACAACTAAACATATACAGGCTGCATACCAATTTTTAAATCAATCCCTCTTGTAGAAGCTGAGAAAAATGCAACGAAAAGGTCATGTTTTCACTACATTTCGTAACAGTCACATTTCATCAAACAGGAAGTACACATCTGACAGGACTCAAAATAGGACGTTCCTTACAACTAACCATATAGAGGCTGCATACCANTTTTGAAATCAATCCCTCTTATAGAAGAGAAAAATGCGATGAAAAATTCATGTTTTCACTACATTTCGTAACAGTCGTATTTCATCAAACAGGAAGTAAACATCCGACAGGACTAAAAATAGGACTTTCCTTACAACTAACCATATATAGGCTGCATACCAATTTTGAAATCAATCCCTCTTGTAGAAGCTGAGAAAAATGTGACGAAAAATTTTTCGGACAAACGGACGAACGGACGGACGAACAAGGTGAATGCAGTATACCCCCTCTCTATAGAGTGGGGTAAAATATTGTTAATGTTTGTTAACGTGTTTAAATTTATAATTTAAAACTTTGTTTCATATATTTTTTTAATTGCATATTTTTCTGTCGGTGGAAATCTTTGTCAATTATCGCTAAAGGCAGTTATGAATACATTTTGTTCACCACTTGAATAAGTAATTGTTACAAATAGTTAGATGAATTTAATAAGATTCAGTTTAATAAATTGATATTTCAGTAATATTTTAAACAAACTCGTCTTTGTTCTCTCAGACAGTAAAAAGAATATTTCTATAGCTGGTTTTCAACAAAATTCCATGGGTCTTAATCATGATGATTCTTGTTTTCAAGTTTTTCATAAAGGTTAATTCAATATTCAAACAATAACTTGATTAAAACTCATGATGAATGACCTGATGTAAACTTAAACTTAATTGATTCAATAAATGCAGGCATTTGGGAAGTAAAATATTCCCGGAATGCCAACAAAAAATTCTCAATAGAAATTGTGGTATAAAACATGAGTTAAAAGGCTATCAAATTAATTAATGTAGAAAATTGATGTTTTTTTTGAAAAGCTTACATATCATCAAATCAGTTACTGCAAAGTTTACCATAAATCATAACCGATTAGCTATTGCAAATGGTATGACTCATGTCTTTACTTTACAGGTTAAAGACTTGTAAAAAAACACAAAAAAACATGAATATGTGTCTAATGGACACAATGTCCCGCCCCACAACTATTTTGAACAATGCTTTATTTTGTGATCGGTAAAAAATGAAGTTGGTTGCATGGATATATTTTTTATAATGATTTCACACTTACAGTGTGACGGGTTCTGTTAACAGAGCAGGGCATGCTTACCCTTCCGGAGCACCTGATGTCACTCTTCAGTTTCACTGGAGTTAACACTGAGAGTGCCCTGTTTTTGCATGTTGTGTTTTCTATTTCTAAGCTTTGTTTCTTTCTAACGTCATTGTTTTCTGTGTTTAAGGTGGCACATCCATTTTTCGTTCCTAATTTAATTTTTTTTGTTTTCACATATTTTGTTCAGTTTTCAATGCTGAATCAGAAAATGCAAAAAAATTAATATGCTTCCGAGTTAGTTTTTCCGCTAGAGGTCTCNTGTGTCCTCGTTTTGGCCATGTCTTTAGATTTTGATTTTTGTAAATTCCATTCCTTTGTTCCTTCGCTATTCCACTGCCATTGTTTCTGTTTAATTATACCCTAATTGGTATTTAATTTAATAGGTGTTAAAAGTGATAGCATACATCCTTCAAAGAAAAGAAACTCAAACCTAAAAAACATTGAACCACCCCCCTTTTCCGTGATCAGTGAAGCATGGAGTTGGTTGCATGGGTAAATTATTATTATGATTTATGTTTAATCATACCCTAATGTGTATTTATATGAAGTCTCATCATTATAGCATACATCCTTCACAGTAAAAAAAACTTCAACCTAAGGGTAAACCTCATACTACCCTTCTTTTTCCATGATCAGTGAAGCATCAAGTTGGTTGAATGGATAAATTTTTGTTATGATTTTTGTTTAGTTACACCCTCATGTGTATTTATACAAAGTTTCATGATAATAGCATACATCCTCCTCAGAAAATACTTCAACCTGAGGGTAATCCTTGGGACGGACTGACGAACAGATGAACGGACGGACAGACAGACCCGAACACTTTATGCCCCCTACTATCCTAGGCGGGGCATAAAAAAGAGTGTTGCGAGGTGGTAATATAATACAAAATCCAACACTCAGTGAAATGGTAAACCACCAAAATTGGGCTTATTCAAAATAAAATTAAGACAATACAGCAAAATTCGAAACACATGCGCGTTTCATAAAACAGCCTAAACAAACAATGTGCACGATCTTGGTGTTATATGTCAATCAATCGTACGTCAATCGTATGCAATTCAATTGATATTCACCTGTCGAATAAAGAGGGTGTTCTGTACGTCAATCAATTAGATCTGTCTAATTCATTGATCTTCAAATATTTTTTTTCTTTGTTGGGTTATTTAGATTTCTTTTGTGTAATGCTTAGAAAATAAAAAAAAAATATTTGTACGATGATCAGAAGCTAATTTGTCGAAAAGCCGTTATCAAAAGTATGAAATATGTTTAGACATATTTGACTCTAGAAATTTTGAAATTCGTGAAACAGTTTTTATTAGGATTTCTGAACTATTTATTTCAATTTGAAATCCTGTCCCAAAATCCTGAAAATCATTCAACACTTTCCAGTAAAAGGTTGGAAAAATATTTTATGAAGACTTTTAAAAAGGCCGTATTTCCCCTTTTCATGGGCTAAATTTCCAGCGGTTGCAGCGTCACGTCCTATATACTTTCCCGTCTTCCCGTTTACTGTTTTGTCACGATCTCGTTTTCCGTTTTTCTAAAAAAGGCAACCCTAATTCCTGCTCATACCGCATCGAGACCCACTTAACAAAATCAATTCTGATTATACCCCTTTTTCAAGCTTTTGATGGCGGTATATCGTGGCAAACCTTTTGCACTGCATATAAACATGGAAGTTTGTATTCATCATGCGAGTGCTTTGTAGATATATTTATTCAAATTCATGCACCACGGGCATTTATTCTTGCACAGGAAGAATGGCAATACGATCACCCTTTGCACGTCGCAGACATGTATATAATTTGTATTAGTATTTTGTCTTTTTTTACGCCCACATTTTATATTATTTTGTCAATATTGCTACATTCTGTTTTAGTGTTTGGAATGTTATGCGGCATACAGAAAAAAAATAGTAAGTAATAGTAAGAAACATTGTTCACGTACACACTATAAACGAAAAGGATGTGTGCAGCAATGTGTTGTTACCTATGGATCCAGCTTTCGGAAATCGAAGATTCCGATAAGGATTTCAGTAGACGTTTTGACCAACTTTGTCAATTTTTGCCTTAATTCTACACGAAATAAAAAAAAGAATTCAAAAAAATGGGGTTCCAACTTTTGGAACCTCCTCTGAATCCGCAAATGTGCCAAATTACTGATACAATAAGAATCAATAATAAAACTGAATAAAACAAAAATCGTAACTTTACTTTTTGTTATTATTTCTGTTTGTAATTGTACCCGTGGTAACTTTTTCATTTTAAGAATGAAGATTTTATTAAACTCCCTGAACAAGAGGCAAATACAGATACATTAAGGTACAAGCAAGTTATCAAACAAAAACAGATAAACATAATATTAATATTGCTCAATCATAAATTATAATACACATAAGGTCAAATCACATTTCAATATTAGATATCTGAAGACAACGTGAATAACACTCATATCGAGTAGACCGAAATATGCCGAGTGTTTACTTTTTAAATGCCGTGCGTAGATTATAACAGAATTTTGAACTAAAGGATAATACATCTTTAACATGTATATATTTCTTCGGAGAAGTAAACTTTTAAGATTTTCACGTATATACAATGTGATATGTGAAGTACATGCCAAACAAGATGTTTTTGAAGGAATCAACAGAAACAGGCATTTTGTCTGGATTGATTTTCTGTATTTTTCTGTGTCTGCTGTTATGATCCATAGTATATGTCGTAAGTTTTTGTTCTGTTTTGTCGTGTTTTTTTTTTATTTTTATTTCTTTTTTTATTTCTTAGTTTTTGGTTTTTGTTTCTTTTTGAAAACCCCAAACTCCAAATGTTTGCACTACAAGTAAACTTCAAGACCACCTGCATACAAGGCGTAATCATAATATTTTTTTTACTTAAACCTGAATCCCGGGACCTGGACACTATCATGTCATAATTTAGGTAATCTTCTTAATTTGTATTTATTTACGTAGAAGTGTAGACATCGGTCATATTTTAATCTTTCAAAATGACATCGGAAATACGACCAGCTCGTATCTGAAATGCACTAATATAATAAAAAAAAATCGCCGCTTGAAGTATATCAGCCGATTAAATATTTTACTTCGGATCCTTAGTCAATGTGCTGCATGTATTTTGGTTTACTTGGACACTTGCAGATTACTTTTTTTTTTTATGAAAGGTTGTTCTTTTTTAAAAGAAATCAAATTAACAAAAATATAGTAAATATTGAAATTCCATTGGGCAAATTAAAAGTAAATACATAAATTGATCTGAACTGTCAGATGTTTTACATTGAATCCAAGACCGTATGCTTTCCAAAAACTAACACAATTATAATCCCTTTCTTTTGTTATTTTTGTCATATTTTGGCGGGGGAAAAACATCTCATTTCTGATATATATAATATTTATACAAAGGACAAGGTGCGATAAGGGGTTGATTTGGCCCAAGATTCCAGTGAATTTCTAAGTTGCACCTCAAGATTTTCTTTCATGTTAATATCAAAGCTTAGATCCCATTTACAGAAAAAATACAAAACATGGAACCAATGACGTCACAATAGGTATAGTTCTGACGTCATGAAAATGCTACTTTTTGAGCATTTTCATAGAAAGATACCGAATTTGGCAGATTTCCGAACAGTTTTCCTAACCGGAAATATCGAGCACATTTAAGAACCAATTAGATAATTGACCAACTTATTGGTACAAATGAACTGAACCTCTAGTACAAATATTTTTGTGGTTCTTGCATGTGCTCAATATTTCCTATACAGAATAAAGGGCTACGCCGAGCGCAGCATGATACGACCGCAGCATGTCGAATACTGAAATTTGAACATGAGTGCAATTCAAATGAATGAGGACACAGTAAGAGCTTGATACAGTTATTAAATGGACACAATAAAGAGCTTGAATCAGTTGCAATTTTGGCCCCTTTGGCCCCTTTAGCTCAGAAACGGGAAAAGCTATGCCAAATTTGTTGACTTACTACTGAAAGCTTATATCAAGAGGAATCCAAAGAAAAAAATCTGATCAAAATCCGATGAATAATAAGGATTTCAAAAACTGCGAAAAATTACAATTTTGGCCCCTTTGACCCCTTGTAGCTCGAAAACGGAAAGAGCTATGCAAAATCCACAGCCATACTGCTGACAGCTTACATCAAGAGGAATCCAAAGAAAAACAATCCTATTGAAATCCGATGAAAAATAAAGATTTCACATATTTCGAAAATTTGCAATTTAGGCCCCTTTGACTCCTTGTAGCTCAGAAACGGTAAGAGCTACGCAATATCCGTTGACATACTACTNTTAGGAGGTGCAAATGAAATAAAGGGCTACGCCGAGCGCAGCGTGATACGACCGCAGCATGTCGAACACTGAAATTTGTGTAATTCAAAATGAATGAAGACACAGTAAAGAGCTTGATACCGTTACTAAATGGACCAGAAATTATCTGCACACAAACTAAGGAAAATAAAAATTAGCTCTTATGATTCCTTATATAGATAGGAAAAGGTAAGAGATATGTCAAATTGGTCAACAGTCAACATACTACTTTAACTATACGTCACTATAAGAGGAATTCGAAGAAACAAACCAATTAAATCCAACAAAAGATTTTACATATTTTGAAAATTGCAATTTCAGCCCCTGTGACCCCTTATAGCTCGGAAATCGTAAGAGCTACGCCAAATCTGTTGATATGTATCAGCAAATTTGCAATTTTGGCCCCGTTCGGCCCCTCATAGCTCGGAAAGGAAACAAGTTACCAAAAATATAAAAGTTGAGCGCCATATTAATCTTTCATAAGAAATCTAATGAAAAAAAAACTGCATCAAAATCGGACAAAAAATGAAAAAAATAGATTTTTGAGATTTCCCCCCATTTGGGACCCATTTATCTCATTAACGGTAAATGTGACGTGAAATCCGTTGTATACTACCGATTGGTAATTTCCTCAGGAGCACANTCCGATTCAAAATTTCCTAAGGATCACACTGAAAGAAACCCCATCAAAATCCGATAAATAATAAATATTCTACAGCCCAATATATGAAAACACCTAATTTGGCCCTCTTTGGCCCTTTTTAAAAAAACGGGCGGGGCCACAATACCAAAAACCAACCCCAACCTTCCTTTAGTGACAAGCAACATTATATTAAAATTTCATAAGGATTGATCAACTAGAACTGAAGTTATCGCACGGAAACGAAGAGCCTACAGACGCCGACGACGCTGACGACGATGCCGCCAGTATCATACCAATATACGACCTCAAAATTTTTTTTGCGGTCGTATAAAAAGTAGTCAAAATTGGTCAAATTTGTCATTTTTCTACAAAATCTCCAATTTGTCCCTTCTTCTACACTCAAAAACTCAATGATTATACATCAATATTTGAGAAATGTTACTGTTTACTGAAAAGCCACACCCATAGAACATTTCAATGAGAAAATTCGGTGAATTCAACCAAATCTATTTTTCAGGCCAAATAAGGCCCTTACCGCCCCTACTCCTTTCTAAATGTTCTATGGATTGTGTGAATCGAGTAGAACGGATATGTTTTTCTTTTGAAACAATAAACGGAATGTATTTACTGTCTAAAATAATCCGAATGATCCTATTAGAATAGTAAATATGAAATTCTTAAATACTTTATGTGAATTTGTAAATAAAAACCATTTTGATTTTGTAAAAACGAAATGCTTATCGGTGATGAAGGAAAGGATATTGAGTAAATGCACATGAGACAAATTCATGGTAAAAACAAGGCTTTTATTGTTATTTTTCATCTTGAATATGTAGCCATATATAAATCAGTCTTACACACAGCAAGCATTTAATAAAATATATAAAGATTCTATCATATAATCTGAGTAAAATGTTTGTTTTTTATTGACGTACAGATATCACGCCCTGTTTAATCGATTTGTTTATAACAGCTATGTTGCATATGACTGACGTGCGTATGATTGACAGATAATACCTGTTTCGTGCACATTATTTGTTTAGGCCATTAAAAGAACGCACATGTGTTTCGAATTTTGCTGTATCTAAAATTGAAAGATAAAAAAGGGATGAAAATGCCCAATATTTCAAATAACAAAATACCGAAGTTAAAGTAAAAGTTATAAAAATGCATACAGACACACAACATGAAATATGAAAACCAAAACCCAGGTGAGATAGATGTGCACCGTGCCGAGAAATTTGATAATACTAGCTGATCTTGAAGGTGATTAAATTAAGTGGGGCAAGAAAGGAAATGATGCTAAAAAGTGAAGGAAAAATCAACCAAAATTTGTGAGAATTTGATAAAAACAATTTTCAAATTTTAGTCATATTACAAATTGATGTAAGACATATCTGTTACGAGAGTTTCTTGATGTTCAAGCCTTGAGGTCTGAAAGTTCCAAGAAAATGGGTAGCTCTTAGTTTGAGCTCTTGTCTATGCTTCATCGCTCCGTTGGTTTCTTTAAAGTCAAAAACATGTCAAAAATTTGGAAAAAAGGAATTATTGGAAAAACAACTGTAGTGCATATCTACATGATATAAAGCTCCTGAAATAAGTTGCATAAAATTCCAGTCAAAGGTCAGGGAGGAATAGTGGATATACCAGGTGGTCACCATCTCGTTTGCATTGAGCTAAAATGAAAAAGTCCAAAACATGTCAAAAATCTGGAAAAAAAGGAATCATTGGAAACAAAACCCTAGTACACATCTACAACATATAGTCAAGCTCCTGCATAAGTTGCATGAAATTCCAATCTGTGGTCAATGAGGAAAAGAGGATACCAGGTGGTCACCATATGGTTTGCATTGAGCTAAAATGACAAAGTCAAAAGCATGTGAAAAAAATCTGAAAAAAAGGAATTATTGGAAAACAAAATTTCTAGTGCACATCTACAATATATAGATAAGCTCCTGCATAAGTTTCATGAAATTTCAATAAGTGGTTTAGGAGAAGTAGTGGATACCAGATTTTGGGAACAAAAAGGAATAGAAGGTATAATTAATTACTTCAATATCTAATTTTGTTAATAAAAACTCTCTTTGAATCCCTATTTCATTTTTGGAAGAAATAAATGAACTATTAATTTTAACTTTAAATGTAAGAATGTGTGTTTTGAGAACAAAGGCGTGATGTAACATCTATCACTACTAAATTTCATGCTTACACAATCTTTACAGTTAAATAATTGAATAACAGAATGAAAATTCTCATTTAGAAATAAAAATAAAACATTTCCTAACTAGTCATCGGAACCCCAGGGGGCAATTATATGGATGAAAAATGATATTCATGTATTTTAAAATATTCGATATCAAACCCTTTGTTAAATCATAAAAAGTTGCAAGCAGTAATAAAATTTAATGTATAATGATTATCGGCACATTGGCACAAGAGCTAACACAAAATTGGTGTTGAAAGCATGAAGCTTTGGTCTCTTATACAATTAGGAAATGCGCTATACAAAGTTTGTTATACTACTGAAAGATATCCATAAACATATATACCAGTTTAGTAGATGAACCAAATTACATGGAATGAAAACTTAAATTACTCAAAATTACTAAACAACAGTTATAGTTTAGGAATTTGGGGTCTGTAGTGCCTGAAGTTTGTACGGCGATTTTGTCAACAGAGCGAAATTACTGTCTCAAAAGCTTATACATCAAGGGTATGTTCAGTCACTGTTGCAATTATCACTACAGAAGTTTTACGGTCGTCACCACGATTTGACAGACCATTACAGTGTTTCTGTTTCACAAATGGGAACAGATATCTTTGGGTAGATCTACAATTTGTTACCAGACTGACTAACACCGACTGTGGACAAAACCGGACTTTTCACTAGCCGTGTGACGGGTGCCACGCGCGGAGCAGATCATGCTTACCCTTCCGGAGCACCTGATGATACCTCAGTTTTTATAGGGGTTCACACTGCTAGTGCTTTAGTTTTGTGGCGTTCTTGTTCATTTTTGTTTATTTGTTTTGTCTTCGTCATAATGTCTCAATTCGTGTTGCTGTGAATTGCCGTAATTTATGATTTTAAAATTTCCCCTTTCCTCGTTCTTGCTTCGGTATTCGTTTGCCGATGTATTATATTTAGGCTCACTTTGGT
>MJUU01018584.1:132205-143921 GCA_002080025.1 Modiolus philippinarum
ACAAAACAAGTCAGTTCCTCTGTGTCACATTGTACTTACTTATGTCCTACAAAATAAGTCAGTTCCTCTGTGTCACATTATACTTACATATGTCCTACAAAACAAGTCAGTTCTTCTGTGTCATGTTCTATATGTCTTTCATTTCTTACAGGCTAAAATTAAACAAGTACTTTGAGGGTATTGCATTAAGAATAATAGTTCCAATTAAAAAGTGTACAATTTGATCCTATCTTCCATTGGTGTACTATTATGGTATGTTTTTGAAACAATTCTATATGTACTGAAGATACTTTTTAATCCACTTTTTTATAATAACTACATTTCTGCCTAAGTAATAAAACTGAGACAAAGTGTACCAACTATTTAATCCAATTCAAATGTACTTGGAATTTTTTTACTAATCATCCAGCCTTGGATTTGAACATCAACTTAAAATGTGTCTATAAGATATGGATCATCCACAAATACATCTTCAGCAAATATTTACATATATTTTGCATAATATATCATATGAATATCCAAATCTTATAAATAATCCCTGAATCATCTTCGAACAGCACAGTACTATTCCAGATGATTGCTACAACTAAAACATGGGTTTTACACAATACTTTTTAAAATATTTGTTGAAAATGGTACATGAACACGTCACCTTAGCCTACATCATACTGAAACACCAGAATTATAAAGGGGATATCTACAATACATATAATACACATATATACAGAAAAGATGTTCCACCCCTTCAAATTAATCATTTGACAAAGAAGGGTTTTGACATGATTAAATCATATGAAAACTATAATTTTCTTACTTTTGAGACCATAGAATCTCAGACACCCTCGGGTAAGATTTCAATCATCTCAAAATCAGCAAGCTTCGTCCTCGACTAGAAATCTTACCCATGGGTGTCTCAGATTCTCTGGTCTGGCTCTTTCATTGATGTTATATTCTTTTATTCTTGAAACTTGTTTCTTAATTTTCACTGTGACCTTGACATTTGCCAAGTGACAAAAAAACTTGGGAGTCTGATATGTATAGAAATATGTAAGCATTGACCTTGCCCTTAGTGTAACTACCCCAAATTTATAAGTACATGTACCTGTCACAATAATTTTTTTGAAAATTGCAATGAAACAACAATGAGAAATTATTAATACTGGACTCTTGTGTAATTGAAGGCATAAATGAGTGAGAATGACTTGATTTCTGACCTATTGAATGAATGTTTTCATACTAAAAACAAACAATCTTTTAACTTGAAGTGTACTCATGACTTTTCTCATATAACAACTGAAGTACTAGATTTTAATTGACAAAAATAATTATCTTGGAGCGCTTAACTCTTAGCTCAACAGTATTTAATAAATTAGTGTATTTTTTTTGTAAAATGGAGAAATCATAATGGTGACACCAATAATCTAAAGATTTCCATAGTATATATTATATACAAAAAAAGTCTCATTAAACTAATCAAATACCATCTTCCCAGGTTAAGTTTTTGTATTCCTTGATGTTTCTCTAAACAAGTTTGGGATGTTGTTAGTTCAGTATGTTATTAATTTACATTTACCATTGTAAACATCTGTACACAGTGGACCACACCATTGCTTCCTCCTGCATACAAACGATATTCTGCTGTATCCATGGTAACAGATGTTATGCTTACATCAAATATAAGATTACAAAGAAGTTCACCACTTATCAAGTCATAAACCTGTAGAAAAAAGTACAATATTATAAAACGGTACTGCTTGCATGAAAATTAATTCATCTGTGATCTCATAAAGATGACACATCATACAGTTTCATTAAATGCATGAGATTAAGGGCATAATAAAATGGTCTGTAAAAAATATTAATGGAATGTTGTATCCAATGAGTAAGACCTGTACCAATTAAAAGTTCAATCTGTAGGAACTTTTTACTTAAATTAGTAGTTTGCCAGCCTTTAGATACATTTAGATTTTGATTAACTATAAGAGAAGCATTGGTTCAATTTCCTTCATAGTTCTTCCTCTTGTAAGGCAGATTTTAGTTATGAGTAGAGCCCATGATCTTTCTTTAAAAAAAATTCATGTTTATAAATCCAACTTCTAGGGGGTAACCAACATGTAAGGGAAATAGCTCTGTGAAGATAACATTTTTGTTCAATATGATTTGATTTAGTCACTTTACGTAGCATGGTAATAATATATTTCCATGACCAGTTCAAATTTTGAGGCCCCTACATCCAGATTCACAGTGAAGACAAAAGTTTTATATTATTAAAATATCCTTGGACTGGTGAATGAATAAGGTTTCAAAAAGAACAAAAGAAATTTTCATTCACTATGTATATATTTTTTTTCTAATTCTTATTGAATGGCAGTAAAACTTGAAATTTATACACAGTGGATCTGTTTAAAAAGTGAATAATCAGAAACAGAGTAAATACAATAAGTCTTTTTTTTCTTTTTAAATCAGAACATAGTTTATTGCACATTTGCTGTTTAACAAATTATCCAAAGTACAGCATTATTTCGGATATCCCTGTTATGAGTCACTAAATATCCAGGGAAATATTTAGTGAAATTAGATATAATATATGTTAGTTAGATTACAATATATTAATATTTTACAAAGAGATACAACATACTACATTATTTCACATATTTATGTAATTATGTTGTCGGTATTCCGTAGTCAGTTTTAAAATTAGATGTCTGACATACTTTCGTTTTCCGAAAATCGAGTCAAGGTCATTTCATCAAAACAATAACTTGCTAGACGAGAGAGATTTTAGACTTTAAAAGGTATAACAATTGAAGATTATGAGTATATTCAAGGTTTTTCGTAAATACAGTAAGTCACAAACCTTCATTTAGATTCTCATGACTTAATTAATACAAGTATGAACTACATAACACTGTCTCTAACCATTCCAAGGATATCCAAAATGTTAAAGTTTAAAATGAAGAAACTATGCTGATTCTGAATACAAGATCTTTTTTTCAATACACATTCTGCAGGTATCAAGAAACGCTTTCTCATAAATGAGTTGAATGATATAATAAAATAAAACAAATATAATTGCACAGTTGTTGCCAATGTGAAGGCCACAAGGTCAAATATTCTTGTTCCAATTGAAGTGTCTGCAACAAGAGACACACAAGCAAAATATAAAGCCCTATCACTAACCATTCAAAGATATAACCAATGTCAAAGTTTTGATGCAGTTGTTAACATGCCAAGGTCAAGGTCACTAGGTCAAATATTCTGGTACCAATTAAAATGTCTTGCAACAAGGTTTGCACATGCAAAATATGAAAGCCATATAACTTATCATCAAAAGATGTACCCAATGTTAAAGTTTATTTTTCTTTCAAAAAGTCCATCACATGCCAAGGTTAAGGTCATTAGGAAAAAAATTCTGGCACTGTTTGAAAGATATTGCCACAAGGAATGCACATGCTAAATATAGAACCCCTTACATGTATTATTCAAAACAGATAGTCAATGATAAAGTTTTTTTGCAGACAAACAAACAGACAGAACAAAAACTATACGTCCCAGAATCTTCGATTCTTAGAGGCATAAAACTAAGTTTTACATTGGTATCTTGTCATCCTTTGATGCTTAACAAGAAAGATATTTTAGAAAAAAATGTCACAAACTTTGTTGTGTGTACTTTAATATAAAATGCTCTATACAAAGTGGTTACAATCAAATGAATTACAGCACTTTGATTTAGGAAGTAGAATGTTGCATCGAAAAACAATTTTGAACAATATAGAATGCAGCTCGTCATCTTTGTTTTATATTGCTTTTCAGTTATCTATATAACTCATTTCATTGAACTCATTGTAAGATATTGTTATATTGGGGCAACTATTTAACATTATCAATGTTCAATGTACCTGAATGACCTTTAATCTACGTGTGACAGTCCATTAGCCAAATCCTTTAACAGCCATTTCAATATGATGAGATAGATATATAAATATTTTTACATCAATATTTTACACTATCTCTAGACACAGTTAATAACGTCCCTATTCTTGGTAAAATTACTTCCAGTTAACATGACAATGCAACTGATAGTTTATAAATTCTGCAATAAACTGGATTTTAACATTTTGAAATACTTCAGAAATCAATTGTAAAGCAGTAACCTATTTCCTTTAGGAAATGTGATGTCCTCATGATTTATTGCTCAAATCAATATCAGTCATCAAATACAAAAATCACTTAGGAATTACATTGAAATTGATGTTAAAGCCATTAAAATGAAATAAAAATAAATTGTAAAATTATTATGTCCTAAGCAAACAAAGGGTCACATATGTAAAACGGTGTTAGAATATAGAACAAGTGCATGTTTAAGTAACAATATAATTCTGCTCATGCCAATTGTATTTGGGAGAATTGGCCTTACCTGTATTACTATAGGCTATTATATTGTTCTGTTGATAGTTTAGAACAGCAGAAAGAGTTATACTCTATTGGAAATTGGAAGTTGTAAGAATCATTTAATGTTCCACTGATAACTCTCAACAGCAGAAAGAACCATTCAATTTAGAACATCAAAATAACCCATCAATTTTCCATTGTTGATTAAATACAGCGTAAAGAACAATAAAATGATGGTCTTTTGGTAAATAAGAACAGCTGGAATAATCATTCCATTTGTTATTGGTAACTAGAACAGCAATAACAACCATTCAATATTCTATTGATGATTTAGAACAGCAGTAAGAATCATTCAATGTTCTATTGGTAATTTAGAACAGCAGTAAGAACCATTCAATGCTCTTTTGGTAATTAAGAACAGCAGTAAGAACCATTCAATGTTCTTTTGGTAATTTAGAACACAGTAAGAATCATTCAATGTTCTATTGGTAATTTTGAACAGCAGTAGGAACCATTCCATGCTTATTTGGCAATTTAGAACAGATATAAGAACCATTCAATGTTCTTTTGGTAATTTAGAACAGCAGTAAGAACCATTCAATGTTCTTTTGGTAATTTAGAACAGCAGTAAGAACCATTCAATGTTCTTTTTGTGATTTAGAACAGCAGTAAGAATCATTCAATGTTCTATTGGTAATTTTGAACAGCAATAGGAACCATTCCATGCTTATTTGGCAATTTAGAACAGCAATAAGAACCATTCGATGTTCTTTTGGTAATTTAGAACAGCAGTAAGAACCATTCAATGTTCTTTTGGTAATTTAGAACAGCAGTAAGAACCATTCAATCTTCTTTTGGTAATTTAGAACAGCAGTAAGAACCATTCAATGTTCTTTTGGTAATTTAGAACAACAGTAAGAACCATTCAATGTTCTTTTTGTGATTTAGAACAGCAGTAAGAATCATTCAATGTTCTATTGTTAATTTAGAACAGCAGTAAGAACCATATTCAATGCTCTTTAGGTAATTTAGAACAGCAGTCAGAACCATTCAATGTTCTTTTGGTAATTTCGAACAGCAGTAAGAACCATGCAATGTTCTTTTGGTAATTAAGAACAGCAGTAAGAACCATTCAATGTGCTTTTCGTGATTTAGAACAGCAGTAACAACCATTTAATGTTTTTTAGTAAAAAGAATTGCATCGGACCATTCTATGCTCTATTTGTAATTTGACAGCAGTTAAAATCACACAATGTTCTGTTGGCAATTTTGAACAGCATTACACAACAACAATAAGAACATTCAATGTGCTTTTTGTAATTTTGAAAAGTAAGAACCATTAATATTCTGTTGGTAATTGAGAACATCAGAAACACCCTTCAATGTTCTACTGATTTAGAACAACAGTAAAAGTCATTCAATATTTTTTTTTGGAAATTTGGCAGCAGAGCAATAAGAAATGTTCAAAGTTCAACTGGTAACTCACAACAGCAGAGAGAACTATTCAATTTAGAACAGGAGAGAGAACCATTCAATGTTCTTTATTAATTTACAACAATAGTAAAAACCATTAAAGCCCTATCAAGTTAATTTGTAGATTCTCATCCACCTGTACCAAAAAATATGGGGCGGGTGGGAGGCTTTTATTTTTTATTTTTTACTGATTTTCACTAAAATTGATAGGAATTTAAAGAAAATTTCTGTATAATTGAAAATAAAAAAAAATGAGCTTATAAAAAATGGGGCGGGTGGGGATGAGAATCTATAAATTAATTTGATATGGCCTAAATGTTCTTTTNGTAATTTAAAACAATATGAAGAATCATTCAATTTGCTGTTGGTAATTTAGAACAGCAGTAAGAACAATTCAATGTTCTATTGGTAATTTAGAGTAGTGGGAAGAACCATTCTATGTTCATTGGTAATTTAGAACAGCAGTCAGAACCATTCAATGTTTTATTGTTAATTTGGAATAGCAGCAGCAATCATTCATACTTCTATTGGCTATTTTAACTCTGAAAAGTGCCAGTACCAATAAATGTTTGTTTGACAATTCTGAGAACATCAATTCGAACCACTCATTTTGTAATCAATTGTTTTATTTGTAAATAAGATAGCAAAAGTAAAAACTGACATTTTTTATTATTTGAGAACAGCAATCAGTAAGAGCAAGTTATGGGCACAATTGCAACACTGAGGATGTAAGATTCATGCATGTACTTTTGAGAATAGCAGCCAAAACCATTCATTGTTTTATTGGTAACTATGAGGACATCCTTTTACAGAACCTTTCAATTCTTCTTTTGGGAACTTTAAGGATAGTCGTATGAACCATTCAATGTTGTATAGGCACTCTCTCTGATAACAGGAGTAATTAACAGACAAAAATAATTATAAACATCTATAATGGACAATAAACAAAAATTACCATCACAGGCCACAATCCACAAGGGAACTGCACTAGAAAAACACAAATGAAAGAGAAATAAAGACAAATAGAAACAATGATAGGAACTCAGTATAGCTAAGTTAAGAACCATTGTTTAAATTCATTTCTATGACCTCACATTCTCACAATCATTTATTTGTCTATTGGTAATTCTGAGAAAAAAGTAACAAACATTTATTATTTGGCTTGTTACTCTTCCAATATTTTACTGCTTCTTTAAGTGATTACTCTGGATATATTTGAAGACAAGTTTTTGATGCATTTTTGTTGTTTTTGTCTGTTTGTTTGTAATAGTTGTGTTAATACATGTATCTGACACAGAGTTTATCTGATCTTCTGAAAATAAATTTCCAAATGATTACGGAAGCAACAACCAAAAATCATCAATCCAGAATACATGGCAATATAAGGATCACATAATAACAGAGAAAGTAAATGATGAAGAGGAAAATAAAACCAAGGAACATAATACAAATGCCACAAAAAAATAAAGAACTAACCGTGTGAACCTCTGAAAAAACAGGAGTGTCATCAGGTGATTCCAAGAGGTAAGCATGACCTCCTACACTGTAAGTGAAAAGTCTAGTGTAATGTTAATTTTGGTATATGTCCGTTCAGTAATAACTTGAAAACTGGGAAATTTGCTTTCTTTTATTAGTTCTTAGCCAGCACAGACCTTATGAACTAAGAATCGTAATTTTGGTTTTTTTTGTTTTTTTTTTTGTTTTTTTGGAAACAGTATGTACATCATGTACATGTTTTAAACAAAAATCTGTAATAAACTAAATTTTCTGTTACTTCCAGAGATAATAAGTAGCTATTAATCATAGATGGTCAACATGACCAGAGTAAAAGCTTTTTTTTCAAATAAATGTAGGGAACTGCTTTACATACCAATTACTGTACAGCTCACATGGAAAACACAAAATCCTTGTGGTCATCATGGACAAATTTTGCCAAACATGGAATTCCGCCGCGATCTTGAACATGGACAACTAATTGAGAACGTGGACAAAATATTTACCTGTGTTGACCCCTCGTGAAATCCTGTTGAACGCAGAATCATCGTCGGTCAACATCTAAAAATCATAGTGTTGTCGTGAAAAATATAATTAAAAAGGAATGAGCTTAATGTCAACAAATTATCATTTTCCCAAAATAATAATCAGAAAGTTTGACAGGTTGAAGTTATATATAATTTTCTTTGCCAACAAATGTTCCCATGCAGATCGTCAAAGGCTTAGTTATTTCAGAATTACGATATTTGCAAACCTCAAATTTTGTGTTTGTCTCATTGCCTGAAGGCATGAATATTCTGTCAAATCACTGTTCTTTCAATTATTTTCAAGCGGAAATTTGCATAGATGGACATTAAAATAAGATATTCACTGTCAACAACAAGAATTCCTCGGCATCGTATAGTTGTGTAATTGTCACTTGTCAGGTCTCAACTTTATAACTTTTAGCAAAATATTCTGTTAAAAATCAATGTCTATCAAATCTTTCTCATAAATAGCTTAAAATTTAAAATAAAGCCTGGATATGGCACATTAAGCAGGAGTGCTTTTGGAAGCCATTAGATTATATATATAGTAGATACGCATAGGTAATTTTCTAAAAATAGAACTTAAAACCGGCCAATGAAAAAATCACTACCTCAGGTAATATGAATACAAATTAGGTAGAGGCACTCATTTAAAAATTGAAGCATGCTTTTGATAACAAATACACATCTAGGAATGTTGATGTTATATTATTTGGTTTAAGTTAATGAACTACTATACAATTGGGACAAATATGTGTTAGTCTGAGGATGTAAATAATCCCCAGGAAATATTCTCTGATTTGTATGTTTGCAACGAAATCAAAGATGTTAGTCCCAGGATGTAAATATTCCTCGATTTTTATGTTTCCAATGAAATCAAACATGTTCATCTAAAATTTCCACGGTGTGGCCGCGATGGTTCCACGAGGATTCCGTTTTCAAAAATTTGTCCATGTTGGGTCACGTAATTTAAGGTGGACATCCGTGATGGTCCACCCTGCTACATGGACTTAGCTAATCAGTCCACGTTGCGATAATCAACCCAAAACCAAGGACTTTGCATTCATCCATGTGAACTGTACAGTATCCTGCCTAATTGCCTATTTTGGTTTATTAAATAAGGCTTTATTTTCACATCGTAGTGATCACCCTAAAAAAAATCTGGAGAACCTGATAGAACACTTGTCAGAATAGACTCTTCAATCTAATTAAGTGGTGCTTAAAACATTCAACTGATTCATTTCCTTATGTTTTGACCAGTTCACATACCTTACAAGTTTGATCTAAGGAAGAGGAGACAACTCTTGCTCTGTTTCCTCCAGAGCCAACATGTAAATCTGTAACAGGAAGTGAATGATGTGACCATACATGATCTGGTTCTACCCTATGACTAGTATTACCACAATCTGCTAAAACTCTGTAATTGGATTTAAATATAATAAATGCATTTAGTCATGTTAGTAGTTGAATACAATTCACATGTACATGTAAAATGTAAGCAGGTCTGTTAATATGAATTTTTTATTTTGCAATGACAACACTGTTATTATGAAAATAATTTCATTAATGCACTTTGGAATTAATGCTTTCATATGTATTTAAGAATTACCTTTGCACAGATACTAAGCACATGTACAAAACAAAAAAAGTCACTGAAGTATAAAATTAAGGTCAAGACTGCATGACGGTTTGGATTGGTTTGTACTTCAATGCATGTAACACTACATTAATATGACATTATGTATAAAGTTTGCATCTATGTGTTACATTTCTGAGAAATAGACATGGATATTTAAAATTAAAAAAACAAAAAAACTGAACAATTAATTTAAAGTCAATGACTATATCACAGGTGTCATACTAGCATGTACCCATTTAAAAATGACAAAAGAAGTATGGAGAGTCTAGGTGTTTTATTTCCTGAAAAACTAGAACTGAGTGAACCGTGAATTTGAGATTAAAGCTACATGACTTGTGTTAGTCTGAAATGACCCCCCCCCCTAAGTGTAACAACAAACCAAATATGTTGAGCATTTGATTACAGTTGCTAAGAAATCAATTTAAATCTGGGACTTTGCTGCAAATCATACTAAGTCACTCAACTGTGCAATTGCAGCCAGGTACAATCCTTCCCTACATTCAAAAATCTGAAATCTTTTTAAACGGATGAATGCTGAACAAATAGTGTATTAAAGATACTTTGTAAGAAACAAACAGAAAAATACTGAGCCATAAACTGACACAAATCAAAGACGTTCTATATGACAGTTTTTGGGTTACTTCTGGAAATAATCATTCAGCACTCTGCATTTGTGAAGTTCAGTAAGCAAACTCATCAAAACAGGCTATAAAAACAAAACATATGCATGTACACTTTAGAACACACAATTAACTTGGCCCTTTTACTTGTCAATTCTAAAATGGGCTGGATCATGATTTCAATATTGCATAAAAAACTCCTTTTGAGCAAATCAAAATTAACTGTAAAAATAGACACTGAAAAAACAGTTTTTGGGTTACTTCTGGAAAGAATCATTCAGCACTCTGCATTTGTGAAGTTCTGTAAGCAAACTTATCAAAACAGGCTATAAAAACAAAACATATGCATGTACACTTTAGAACACCAAGTTCAGTGAAGCTGAAACCACAATAACCCTGATCATACTGACATGGGACTGATGCAGAAGACTAAAAGGATCTTGCATAAGGTCAAATTAAAGATTGGGATTTCTTTAATGAGTGTAAGAAATTTGTCTTTTCTCGAGTTGAGCGTAGTGAAACAACGGGAAAAGACGTATAATTTCTTACACGAGTGAAAGATATCCCGTTCTTTGAGTTTTATTGAATGCAAGTTCCTATTTCTTCCGTAAAATACGAAAAGAAACACATGCAAACCTATACCGTGTGAACAAGGTAGTCCCCATTTGAGTGTACTTTACATTGTGATGTCAGGTTTTTTATGACGTTAGCCATGGTTAAGATTGTTTTATCACAAGAATGAACACTTATGATTGGCCATTTACCCGTGTAAGACGAGGTCACGTGCATCAATCTTACACAGGTCATCTTAAACTGCATACCACCATTATCGGAAGAAATGCACCATCTTATGATATATCAAAAAGAATATGAGGTATTCATGCCTTATATCTTAAAATGTCCTAGATACATACTTAGCTAGTGTCCAAACTATAACAAGATTATCATCTCCTCCAGTAACAAAACCAGTCCCGTTGTCTGTACACTTTATACATTTTACTTGTTGATAATGTCGACTTAGTACTACCATTAAATGTCCTGTACATACCTATAAATAATATATTGTATTTATGTTGCAATATATCTGTGATTAGTTAAGAAACACAACAATTTAACAATGTTTTGCAATATAACAACTCTCAATATGGCTCAACATTGGACTATTATTTGGTAAGCATGATAAATGTCATTGGTGTAGAATATCATGCTTATCATTCCAGTGCATCTGATGATACTCTGATTTTTTTCAGGTTCAGACTGCAGGTGCTTTATTTTTGTGGTGAACTTGTTTCATGTCTGTCTGTTTCTCTGTCAATATTTGCCTTTATGTTGCAATGTTATCTTTATTATGTCGCCCCAGACGTAGTCGGGACGACATATTGTTCTTTGTGCTTTTCTCTATTATTCATTATTCATTATTATTATTATTATTGTTTCTTTCTTCCACCTCTTTTTGTCCACGCCAGTTCTCAATGATGCCTGGACAGAACTCATTCATATTTGGTACAAAGTTGGATCACCTTATGAAATTGTACCTCCACCAAAAAAATTTTTCAAAATGGCTGCCATTT
>MJUU01018584.1:162821-178042 GCA_002080025.1 Modiolus philippinarum
AAACAGTCTTAATGACATAATGTAGATGTGCACCACCTATTTCATAATTTGAATTGATTGATTTTTGGGGTTTCTCATAGCAAAACATGGACTTAGACTTTACATTACAAGGGGGAGGAGGGGTTCCCATCTCTTATCCGCTACTCCTCCTGAACCACTGAATAGATTTTCATGAAACTTAAAAACAGTCTTTATGACATAATGTAGATGTGCACCTCCTATTTCAGAATTTGATTTGATTGGTTTTTGGGGTTTTCCATAGCAAAATATGGACTTAGCCATTACATTACAAGGGGTACCCATCTCTTATCCCCTACTCCTCCTGAACCAGTGAACAGATTTTAATGAAACTTTAAAACAGTCTTTATGACATAATGTAGATGTGCACCTCCTATTTCAGAATTTGATTTGATTGATTTTTGGGGTTTCCCATAGCAAAATATGGACTTAGCCATTACAATATAAGGGGGTACCCATAGCTTATCCGCTATTCCTCCTGAACCAGTGAACAGATTTTCATGAAACTTTAAAACAGTCTTAATGACATAATGTAGATGTGCACCACCTATTTCATAATTTGAATTGATTGATTTTTGGGGTTTCTCATAGCAAAACATGGACTTAGACTTTACATTACAAGGGGGAGGAGGGGTTCCCATCTCTTATCCGCTACTCCTCCTGAACCACTGAATAGATTTTCATGAAACTTTAGCACAGTGTTTATGACATTATGTAGATGTGTACCTCCTATTTCAGAATTTAATTTGATTGATTTTATAATTTCTGGAATCAAATGGGGTTGTGGGGGTATTTATTAGTGAGCTTTGCTCACAGTTTTTCTATTTATATTTGTTTTAATTTTGACTGTGCCCAATTTAGGTGGTTAACCACTCTCTTGACTATTGTATTTTTATATTAATCTTAATTGTGTTTATTTCTCAAAATTGTTCAAACTGATTGTGAAAACGCGCACCATCTTGGGCAATGTATTTGAAAAGTAATTGCAATTACATCAATTTTTCAAATTGTATTTAAATATTTTCAAATATTTGTAATTGAAATAAAACTCAATTGCAATTACTTTCAATTTCTTCAAAAATTGTAACTGATTGCAATCAGTTGCAATTACAGATTACAATTACCCCATCCCTGGTACCTAGGCGATGGATGATTCGTTGTCGTGTCAAGCACACGTCGCTGGTTACGACCCCCACCACTTTAGTTAGAACAGTGACCTGTAGAATGTTGGCTGTGTACAGGAAGACAAAAGTGATTGCCGACTGGACAGTCTAGTTTATTTTTAACATGGCGTAAATGTTCAGCAAAAACGATCACCCAATCGGCGGCTAGTCTCCCCAAAATATAGTTTCGAGCACAGCTTACAGATAATCAGTACACTACATTTTCTGTAATACAGGTAGAACCGTTATAAATTGTAAATACATTGTCTAGACCACGGACTTTGCTAGTTTCCAATACAAAGGGACTGGAAATACATCTGGCTCTTTTGTATCCTCTTGTTTCCCGATAGTCAGCAATAACTCTTCTTGGTTTGAGAGCACTGCAGACTAAATGATCCCGGATAGTTTTGCCCCTTCTGTATGCTGTAAGGGGATCCTTCTGGACTATTTGCTTGAATTTATTTAGCAAAATGATTCTGATGGCGAAATCTCACTATTTTATAATGCCAAGTTTTCTTATAATCGACTTCATGAGTGCCATGTGTTTGTCAATTTGTTGTTTGTTGTAATCGTCCACTGGCCTAAGACCCTAGTGCTTTTGTCGGGCAACGGATGACAGTGATTGAAAGAGCACTGCACTATGTCAGTTTGATTAAGGTTTATCGACCATCCCGCGTCCACGACCAGAAAAGACATGGATGTAGCGTTGTTCGACAATTAGCAAAGAATTCCACTCAAACAGGTGCTAGGGACCGTCTTGAACTTACTATGAGGTACATAAGCAAAGCTCATTGTTGAAGGCCTCATGGTGACTTCAAGATGAAGAACAACAATAAAAGTGTTGTTCCGTTGCTTGTTTTTACCATGTACATGTGGAGCCTTTGTCTCATGTGCATTTACTCCATATCTTTTCATTCACCATTTACGACTGGGGTTTGTCTCTCCTGCAGTGTGGAGTCCGTAAAAAGATTCCCCGTGTGAGAGATGTATGCTCTCTATATATTTTAGCTATGATGTACTTGTTCGTGAGAGAGTTTCTCATATAGGTATACTATCATACTTTCAAATTTTTATATTTATTTTTATAATTTCGAAAAGGAATTCTGACCACCTGTTTTAAGTGCCCACAACTTCCTATGAGGTATGAGCAAAGCTCATTGTTAAAGGCTTCAAGGTGCCTTTCAAGATGAAGAACAACAATAAAAGCGTTGTTCCTTTGCTTGTTTTTACCATGTATTTGTAGAGATTTTGTCTCATGTGCATTTATTCCATATATAGATTTTAATTTTATTTCTTATTTTTATTTCGTTGTTCTCCATGTACGACAGCTACACAAACTTACTTACTCTGTGTAATTATTTCACAAAACACATTTAACAACTAGCTGAAAATGCCAAAAACACATAAAAGAAAAGGTCCGTCTCCCTTCCTTCAAAATTATTATGGATTGTAAAACGAGTAAACCAGAATGAGACACTGAATGACCTCGGCAACAACAAACATATATGATAAAGTTGATACATAATCGTTATGATTTTTTTTAATCCCAATATTTTTCATTCTTCAAATTCCGGTTTATAAGGATATATGTGACTAAGTCAACGGAAGAAAACAATCAATCATAACAATACATTTACTTAAGTACACAGAACAGTCTTTTAATAAGCGGGTTGGAAATCTCAGGTCTGTTCAAAATATTTAAGAACAATGGTTTTATTCAAGAGTATTTGTCTGGGTCTTGAGAGTTTTTTTCCTAAGTCAAACAACATGATTTACTTATGTTAATTTAATTTATTATTATTCCAATTCAAACACATGCAGTCCCAATGATTGCAAGTCTGGTGCCGCTATTTTTGAGAGCTGCCGTTTAGTGTAAATAACCAAAATATATTTCATGGGACTTAAGAAAATCATATTAGTCAGTCGATATATTAACATACTGTCACAATTACAATCTTTTAAAACATGGGAATTCCATTATCTCATGGGAAATGCATTTTCTCATGGGATTTTGCTATTTCCAATGGGATTTTGAAATATTCCATGGGAAATGAGAAATATCCATTGGGAAATAATAATCCCATGGGAATCATTGCCACAGTGTAAAATAAATGCTAAGATATCGAGTTACAATTATGAGTTAGTCCAATGCGATTCCGATCATTTTGATTATTCACACTACTTTGTAGCTCCCAGAAATGGCGGCACAGGATTTGCAATTACTGGAATTGCACATTTAATTGGAATGGGTAAATAATTATTTTTCGAATCCAAAACATTTCAAATAATTTGGTATATTTTAAATAACCAATGTAATATTTTCAAATTTGTTACAAGTTTACTTTACAGCTATTCATTTCTGTTGAACAAATAAGCAACACCCAACTCAAATAATCGGGCGATTTCACTTAAAACTACAGGGAAGGTAATTCTTCATATATAATGAACAAAATCTTGTTGCTTTTGACAAAATGGTTACGGATAGGACAATGGATGTATAGTTAGATTTTATCACGAAGAACAAAACGATTTGTGACCTTTTTGGCAAATAAACTTTTCACTGAATACAGGTCCAAGTCAAGCTAAAAATCCAAGAGGTGAATTATCAATCTAACATTTTTGTGTCATTTCTGAAAAACTGGACGATGAATTCCTAGCTCTTTTAATATGTGGCTGTTTCCTAGGCTCAAAAATTGAGGTGCAGATTAATAAAGTTCCTCAATTTTCTCATTTGAACTTAAATTCCCGTTATGTTAACCCCTATGAATAGTATAATCGCTGGTCAGAACAGTTTAAAGATTATAATATTCTCTCATGACCTTATAATTATTTGGTTATGTCGTAACCCACTACACAGAAATTGCATAACTGAAAGTCTAATATGATCTTATATGATAAAACCAATACACTATACATGGCGATATTATATCTCAAAGGCTTTGGCCTTTTAAACAGTGACATAACCTGGTAACTTAGTGAAAAATATAATTTCAGTTTCAACTTGTTCTCTTCTGGTATGATCACCAAAATATTATATATTTTAACACAAATAGAAACATATTGCACCATGTCAGTATGTCTGCATTTATCTTATACATATATGTGCAGCTTATGTTTCCTATTAATGCAGTTGATGTGTTATGACATTCATGCCCGTGTTGGTTCACTGTAAGTCCCTGAGGGTAGTACCCAACCCAATGGAGTCAGTACTTCGGTGCTCATGACCCGAACTGACCAATTATATTTGGAAACTTGCAAATAAGAAAGTTTTGTATAAACTAGGAAGAGTCTTCATCGACAGCTCTGTCTTTGGTTGAGTTTGGCTTTTCTTTTCGATCCTGTTGGTTGTTTATTCTATGTCGGCATTAATTTTGCGAATGTTTCGGTTTGTTCTGCACTGACCGGTGGACATGGCGAGGTGTCGAGATATCCATATGTGATAAATATAATCTATATTGCTTCGATTTCAAACAACCGTATTTTTCGTAATCGAAACATAAAGAAAAACATCACTTACAATGGTTGAAAATTACAATCACTGAACACAAGTCACCACAAGGGAACTGTACAATGAAAGGCAAAGAGAAAGGAACTCGGGAAAATTTCATGTACATTAAATCTCAAACCCAATTTAACGGATTCAAGCAAAATATAATAACATTTCTGGCATTCTTTAACAGCTTTCCTATGGAGTATCTCCCTCTTGCATAGCTCTGTCCTTAGCTGATTTTGGCTTTCCTTCTTAGATCCTCTTTTTAATTTGTTCAGCCTTTACACATATTTAAGTTTATGAATTTTCAAATCTGCAATGTCGAAATGTCATATGTCAGAAAATAGATTCGCAGTAACCTCTGTATTTTTGTTATCTATTACCACTGGGCCGTTGATACTGCTGGTGGACTGTTAGTCCCCGAGGGTATTCACCAACCCAGTAGCCAGTACTCTGGTGCTGGCCCGAAAACCCATTTTATTTTAAAACTTGCGATATCTAAATTTAAGAACAGTTTGTTAAATCCTAAGGAGTATCTCACTCTTCCATAGCTCTGTCCTTAGCTGATTTTGGCTTCCCTTTTTAGAACATTTTGTTAATTTGTTCTCTCGCAGCCTTTACACATATTTATGATAATAATAATTCTGATTTGTAACGTTAAAGAAAGATTTCATGTAATTACACAAATTTACGTTCATACAAGTCGTAAGGGGGTAAACAAAACGTGCGAATCGTACAAGCTGAGATATATATACACCCGTAGGATGACTAAAGGGAAAGTGCTCGTCAAGATTACTAAATTTGCTTTCCTTCCAGTGAGCGATTTTTTGGCTGTATCGATCATGACAAGAACAATTTAACCAATTAAAAATCATAAGAAGGTGAAATTACAGGGAAAGGACAAACCGTGGCAACTAAATTTGATTTTCAGTGGAGGAGAAATGGGTAGGGGTAGACAATTTAGCCTCCAATACGACCCCTAGTGAGTCTTCTCTTCTGTCGAAAAATATTGGAGGTTTTTTGTACTGCATGGAAAGTGGTGTTTCTCCTCACAGTTTGTCCGGATTTTCTGCAATATAACGTAACTAACCCGCACACACAGGACATTGAACCCATCCAATACTTAGGGACGCGCACGTTAGCTCTGTAGACGTATATAGCCCTTGAAACCCATTTTTGAAAGTACATGGCTAGATGACTTTAGATTTGTTTACAGAGGGGACATGAATGTTTTTGGAAAAACAAATCAATTGTTCATTGGTTTTGGACCCCCTTGGCGATTTCTGTTCTGTGTGTTAACCGTTAAAAGGAAATGAAAAAGCACTGTTTGCTGTTTACCATAACAATTGTGATATTTGTTTTGTAAATTTACTGTTAGCTGATTTGGGGAAAGTTAAAGATTGCTAGCCTCTCCATGAACCCCTCTTGTCCCGATTTACATAATCATTAGAAAATATTTCAAACTTTTTTCTATTGCTATAGACAATTCTGATATACGTAAATATTCGTTTCAAAACTAAAAAAAAATGCAAAGGTTTAGGTTGACTGTTTCGTAGTTAAAATTCATATGCTTGTTAACAACCATATGAAACAAAATGGAAATCCTATGCCTGATATAAACGAGAACTTTCTCCTGGCTTGAGTATGTGATGGTTCTTTTCTTGAAATATAATTGGTGCCCCTGAAAAGGGCCGTTGTGAACGAAGATGTTGCAATATCTGATTTACCGAAGCCTAAGTGTTTCTCTGGTAAACACAATTTGATAGGAAGCAATTTTTTTTGTGATACGATGGAAGCAAGTATATATATGACACCGGACAGCAGTAATTATATATATAAGCGAGAACATTTCATTACCAACGCACGTATCTTTAGTAAAGAAGGTATACATCAGGTTACGATCTTTGGCAGAAGATCAAAACAATATCATTTTTGTCTTGTACATAAATACTCTACATTATGGAATGTTATATATATGACGTCTGTTGCTGAGAGCATCTTACTTTTCGACAGGTGTGATCAGCAATTGCATTTACTTCTATCCGCTTTCTTCACATTATTTTTGCTAAATTTTATAGTATATTATCTTTTTTCTTATAATCAATCTACAATTATTCCGCTTTTAAAAAATAGTAACAATTATATTGGCAAGGCATCGGGTGTCTTCAGAATGAGAAAGTGCCAATGGCGATGCTAGAAGATAAAATGGTATATACGTATATACACAAAAGAATTTTGATGGGTTTGAAAGCATATAAAAAGGGTCTTTGGCAGATTGGATTTCCCAGCTTGTCAGAGCATAAATACTGGATTAAACCGTATTCTAGGTTAGTTTATTTTACTAATATCATGCGATTATTATTTCCTTCATTTTTCTGGTATGATGTTGGTCTTTAATTACTGAAATTGACTAAAAATTGTAATATTTTAATGTATAATTGATTGATATTTTTTTAGATTTAAAAACAATTTTTTTAATTATTTTAAAATACGTTTTGTCAAAAGTTACTCATAAATTAGGGCTTCGTGAATTTTACATTTTTTCTCGATTTTGAAAGTTTTAAATGTTGTACGCATATTACGATAATATTGTTTTAATATATTATCATGATTTATTACATACTTAGTAGAAATAAAAGCGTTTTTGCATGATCAATATGACCGGAAGTAAACTGTCCATATTTTTACACCCCAGGAAAATAATAGGTTATTTTATGCTCCTCGTGCATCTCAGACAAAATAAACGACTTCCGGTCCATATTGGCCTGGGCAAATAAACGACTTCCGGTCCATATCGGCCTGGCATTTCTAAACGTCGGAAGTATGTAATAAAAAGTTTAATACATGTGCATTTCCATATCGACCTGATTATCATCCCTCGACCCACATTGTCCCTCGACTTCGTCTCGGGCCAATATGGGTGTCTCGGGATGATAACCAGGCCGATATGGAAATGCCCATGTATTAATCTGTATTTATTGATTTATTGGGATTCATTTAACAAGCGCTTTTCTATAAGTGATATGACTCATCCTATTAATTAACCGTTAGTAAGTTAAAAATTATTTGTTTGCTAGAAGTAAATATTAGGGGATGTATTATTTTATATGTTTGTGAAAACCAGAAGTTTCTCCAAAGTGCAAAATCTAAAGGAAATGGGTCTGATACCAACTTTCTGAGTAAAAGTAAAACTTCATAATTATATTTATGTAATTATGTGAAAATTCATCTGATAATCTTATCTTTCAAATATTTACACGCTTATAATAAGAAAGCATCAAATAATGTTCTGAAAATAAATTATAGTGTACAGTGGTAATGGATCAGAGACATCATTGTATTGTGTTATTTGTTTGTCTGACTCTGACTGGATTAACTCCAATACAAATCTGAGTAGAAAAAGAATTCCAGTTTGTGCTTTGATGTCTGTACGTGAATCCTAATTTTATTCTAATTTACACTGTAGAATACATGTACATTTTCTGTTGATTTTTACGTACTTTACCATACCCCTCGAGGCGACCCCTCTTATATATATTGTCTAATTACCTTGAAGGGTGAAATAACTCCTTTCTTAATTACATGTGAGCTAATTAAATCAGATAATCCGTTTTAATTGTGACAATAGATTATAGCCACCAGTCACATAAAAATTGTTACCTAATTTCCAATTCAGATTATGACATATGGCAACATATTTTGTAAGTCCCGGATACAGATAATAATCTTTGTAGTATTCATAACTAGTCGTTGTCATGGATATCCATAAGAAATTAATTATACTGTAACGTTAAGGTAAGGAAGGTTTTTATTTGTCTCCAATGCGTGGTTTTAATCGCTTTCATGAATGTAAATGCTGTGTGAAAATTACTGCCTTTTACAACCGTGACTTCCCTAAGAGACACTACTCGCGGGTTGTGGTGGTTCCTTTTCATCTCTAATAATGTAAACAGTCAAAGCAAGATTCCTGGTCTAAGAATCAAAAATACCCTACATCGTCTGCTTAACCTGGGACTAATATAACGTAGGGGGTGGTATTGACAATTAATTTGGCAACTTTATATATAAACTCTAAATCACATCGTAAAGATTTCGAGATCATCCGGCCTTACAACAGTCCGGCCCTATGACAATCCGACCTTGGTCGATCCGGCCTTGGTCTATCCGTCCCTATATTTCCAATTGATAATATATTGTTATTTTGTTTTGTCGTATTATTTCTTATTGATAAAAGTACACGAGTATGATTTCAACCTTTCATGGTATAAAATTGAAGTTTTATCTTATCATGATAAATAAATTTCTGAGACAGGGTCGGATTGGAATAAGGCCGGATGGGGAAGAACGGATAGGGCCGGAACGTCTTGTTACTCATCGTAAATAATCACAAAACAGCTTTTGTATTCTTTTAGCATCATGAATCTTGCCCTGTATCGACGGTAAACGGAAAAAAAGTCACAGGAAAGAAAGTCACAAATTTGGTAGGAAAAAAGGTCACAGGAAAAAAGTCACAAGAAAAAAAGTCACAGGAAAAAAGTCACAGCTAAAACTTTGTTATATATTTTTGCCTTTATTGCAGGGAAAAGGTAACAAAAACTGTTAATATAAATGAGTGATGAATAACAAAAGTAAGAAAACAAAAAATTTTAAGTAATAAAAAAAATGAGAAATAGAAGTCACATTTATAGAAATCATTAAAAAATCATATAATATATGCATTTCTGTTAAGACAAATCTATTGTATATTTCATTACTATATGGAACTTATTGGATGACAAAAATTCTTGTTTGAAAGTTTGTGCCATTAAATATAAAAAAAAATAAAAACAATATTTTTGTGACACTAAGAGTATTGTTTCAAAGTAAATGACATCAGATTATACCAAATTATACCCCCCTTAAATAATAACCCCCCCCCATTTACTGCTGTGAAAACTTATTACATGTAAGTACTATTGTTTTTGTACCACTTTTACACTTTGACACTTTAGAAATGCTTGAATAAACATCAATAAAAATATCACTTAAACACACAAACTGGCAACCATATTAAAATGGCTTGAAGTGTTGAAGTTAAGAAAATGCATGGCTTCAATAAAATTTACTAACACCTAATTTCTTTAGAAACTAAAAAAATGTTACTTTCATTTCCATAAAATCATCTAAAAATTTATAAATGGTGACTTTTTTTCTGAAATCATCAGTAACTATGCAAATATACATTGTGACTTTTTTCCTGTGACTTATTTTCTTGTGACTTTTTTCCTGTGACTTTTTATCCGTGACTTTTTTCCGTGACTTTTTTTCTGTGACTTTTTTTCCTACATTCGTATCGACTGGGTACCCAAGTTACATGAATGTCCTTACAAACAGAGATACACTGGTGGGTCTGCCAAATGCACAACTAATCCCCTTATGGGTGCCTATTTTTATTCTGATCATGATCTTGATCAATTTATGATCATGAACATAATAAAAAATTCTGTCAAAATGATATATCTTGATTATGTTCATTATGGACTATATATAGCTATATAAAGTCCTTGATGTCCATTTAACCATGATATTTTCCTGAAATTACGTCAAGACTGAAAAGGACAGACAACAATATAAATTTATTCAAATATGCCTTTGTAGAGCTTTAAAAACTCAATATCTACCTATTTTCGTAAAATGAAGAAAAAATATCTTGAATATGTGCAGAGTAAGACCCCCTAGAAATAAACATTTTACCGCCATCTTTGAAATGATCAAGGATCCAGCAATGATAGATTTACTGCAGTATTTGATGATCATGATCATTATCATGTTTTTAAAATGCAATTATCAAGATCACCGTAGAACATAGAACATGATCAGAATAAAAGAAAATGCGGTCTTTAGCTCCTTGACGTCATTACGCACTGCAGTCAAAGATGGCTTATTAATATACAAGTGTGAAGCTATCCTACAATTCATCTAGCCTGCAATTCATTCTAGCCTGCAATTTTAAGGTGCGTTTGGCATTTTTCTTTGGAATGCAATGTTTTAAAACATAAATTGCAACTTTATGTTTGTTTATACGATGAATTATTTGAAAATCCGATTTATTTTGCGGGGTATTTTGACGAGAAAATTCTCCAAATACTGCGCTATTGCTGCGGTCAAGGAAGTGGCAAAACTTTTATTGTAATGAAGTCAAGATTAACACCCCAAGCTTACACATTGTGTTAGATTCATCGATGTCAAATGTCTACATTGTAGATATATCAGACGTGAAAACCTGACAAATGTATACAATGTTGTCTTTGCACAACGGCAAGTCAATGAAAGGTAGAGAGCTTGGAGTGTAAATCTTAATTACGGTAAACTGAAAGTTTTGCCACTTCCTTGACCACAGCAATAATCGTATTAGGACTGTCTTCTTGGAGGTCCGCGTCCGTACATTGTTTAGTGGAATATTGTATAAATATGGACTTTTATAAATGTGAACCTTAATTTTACCTGCGATTTTTTGCAGGGTGCTCAGAAGTCAACAGGGGGAATATCTTTTCCATTTGAATTGAACGTATATTTGACGTCAGGTCACACATCAATATTCTCTTAGTATTTTGTTATGGTATTTTAATATTTTGCATTGTAAACAAATTAAAGCGACCATATTATTTATTGATAAGTTATATGATTTCAATAGGAACATTATAAGTAGTCTTTATATGATAATCAATTCGTAAACAGGATAGCGAAATATTTTAAACAAAAGGGTTTTAGGGAAATTTATAAAACTTGCCGAGACTTTCCGCAATTAATATTGATGTTTCAATATTCGTTTATCATGCTCTACATCTAATGTAAAAAATGGAAAACAGGAAACACATACAATGGCTAAAAATTATAATTACATGCCACACATGCCACAATCTGCTAGGGAACTACACAGTAAACACGAATAAGACAAAGACAAACCGTCGTAAAAAACGATAGAAACTCGAGAAAGCAAATGCGACGTTGAGAAGGCACAATGCGATAGTTATGAAGGGCATATGCTCTTGCTGATTTGTATTCTGTAACACACATTAAAGCAATTTGAAAGATTTTCATTATGAATGCAAAACATCCTTTCAAATTTTGGATAATACACATCGTTTTGGCACACTTCTTATCAATTAACTAGCACCAAGTACATCTCAACCAGTTCTTATGTACATCTTAACTATTGCGCGACCTAAAAATATGCACATCTCAATTATAACAACGATAAGCATACATGCACTGACAAACACAGCTTTGGGTTTAAAATCACATTTTACTTCAAAACTGTAAAGTGTAATAGTTCCTAAAATTATGGTAAAATTCTTCCCACCGTCTAAAAATCGCGTAGTTACTCTTATTCGCTGCGTTTAATTTAAATATAGAATCGAAATTAACTAACTTCAGGAAGGGCAGAGAGACATCATTTTGTCATTGGAACAATTTAGCAAAAATAACGAAAAAATATGCAGAACATTCTTCTGTTTGCAACGGTTACACTACTCAATCGTTTTTCCATACTGACAGTAGCGCACTTTCAGTTCATTGAGTATAATAAAATGAATAACACATAGCTGGGAGAATGACGCAGCAGATTGTCACTCCATCGAAAAACATTTTCAACCTCTGCTTCGCATAGGTTGACATTTCGCAGGATAACAATCTGCTCTGTCACCTTCCTTGCTATATGTTATTCATATATTGTTATAATAACATTGTGTTGCTGTTTTATTTCTTTGAACACTGGTTTGCATTGATTCACCAAAATCTGGTTCTGTATTTTACAGAAATATCTAGTTGCCCACCAAAAGCCGTGGGTCAATTGTCAAATAGTGAAACTTTTATAAATAATCCTCAAATATAAAATTTTATAATTATCCTTCTTTTATTAGGTTCGAGATCAATGAGATTATTTTTGATAACACAATCGAAACAGAATTAGTTTATGATATGCATACATACTTGTATAGGACATTCCACATTCGTTGAAGAAAGAACGTGTATACGGAGTGTCTAGAGACTAATTTACTATATTCTGCTGAAGTGAAATATCCAGGTAAATCCTGCAATTTGATTGGTTACCTTGACAGGGGATATGAGACCGTATCCCCGTGGTAGCAAAATCACATCTTTTAAACTANTAGAAAAATTCTACAGGTTCATATTCCCTGTCTGTGTCCTATATCCCCTTCGCCTGACGGCTCAGGGGATATAAAACACAGACAGGGAATATGAACCCGTATCCCCTGTGAAGATTCCCGAATAACATATAATATTTTCATAGATAACGTAACTTAATTATATGCTTAATAATCGACTTGTAATTTTAAATTACGTACAAAATCTTTGCTGATCTTGAAGACGATGTACAGTATTTTCCTATACGCAGTTCCAGACCTGCACAGTACACATATACAATGAATGGATTGATTGATTGATTAGTTAGAGTTTAACGTCCAATGAGCAATATTTCAGCTATATCAGGACGAGAACAAGTTAATCAATTCAAAAAATTGAAAGTATCAGAAGAAAGAAATAAAGNGGGATACAGGTTCATATTCCCTGTCTGTGTCCTATATCCCCTTCGCCTGACGGCTCAGGGGATATAAAACACAGACAGGGAATATGAACCCTTATCCCCTGTGAAGATTCCCGAATAACATATAATATTTTCATAGATAACGTAACTTAATTATATGCTTAATAATCGACCTGTAATTTTAAATTACGTACAAAATCTTTGCTGATCTTGAAGACGATGTACAGTATTTTCCTATACGCAGTTCCAGACCTGCACAGTACACATATACAATGAATGGACAATTACAACCTAGTGATATAGATTTATATGAAAAACATGACTGTTACCTAGCTCTGCTCAGCCGGTAAGGGGACATCTTATGCAATACGATTAAGCCAGTGCATCGAATGTATTTTCGGACTTATTAAAAATCAGTAGTTGCTTTCAAATTCACCACTGATCTCGCATTTTTATGGTTGCTTTCAAATTCACCACCGATATTGTGCAAATATTTAGCTCGACTGTCAAGAACAAAGAACAATCAATGCGATTTTTTTCACATTTTTTACTGGATCTTAAATCAGTGAAGATATTTAACCAAAGTATACAGCTTTAACCCATTTATTCTGAAACTCTGCACAGTTGTTTAGAACACATTTGAAATATGCATTTTCCCCATTTTGGTATTTTTTTAATCTCTAAAGGAGAATGGCCATTAATGCGTTGTGTTTGTTCCTATGTTGGGTCATTTTCAGAATTTGCTCACATGTTTTCGAAAATCAATTATTGTGATCCCTGGTACGTGTCTTATTAGAATTAAAAGAAATATGCTACACTTGTAATTACGTTTTCTGACTTGTTAGCAGTCAAACATGGCTGTAAATAGCATTTTGTGTCAATTTTAGCTATTTTACAGTGCTATACTCAAAAGACACCGAGAACCAAAACAAACTTTTTGTTGCGAACGTATAAATATCAAAATACCGAAGTTACTGCCAATTTATTTTCTGCATATGCGCATTTGCCTTTCCAAACGGCATTTAGTTTATTTTAGTTCCGGAGGTCATATACAACGAATTTTAACAAAAACCTACAAAATTGTCAAAATCAGTGGTGAATAGGGAATATTGCTGCGGTCAAGGAAGTGGCTACTCAATGCGTTAGATTCATCGATGTGAGATGTCTACATTGTAGATACATCAGACGTGAAAACCTGACAAATGTATACAATGTTGTCTTTGTAGGACAGCAAGTCAATGAAAGGTAGAGAGCTTGGGGAGTAGATAAACTGAAAGTTTTGCCACTTGCTTCACCGCAGCAATATAAATGGCGAATAGGGAATAGGAAATAGGTAAATAGCGAATAGGGAATAGGGAATAAGTAAATGTCGAACAGGGAATAAGGAATAAGTAAATATCGATTAGGGAATAGGGAATAAGTAAGTAGCGAATATGGAATAGGGAATAAAATGGCGAATAGGGTATAGGAAATAGATAAATAGCGAATGGGGAACAGGGAATAAGTAACCAACTTGACGACCGTCAATGTTTTGATATTTTACGTCAAATGGGGATAATAACAAAATTACCAAACAGTATGGTCAATAGCCGAAGTACATGAGGCAGAAAAAAAAAACAAATCAGGTGGAAACCATGGGCAAAATTGTCGAACGCAATGGTCCTGACTTGGTACAGGCATTTCAAAAGAATAGTGGGTTAAACCGGTTTTATGGCTAGCATGTCAAACAACGGCAGTAGAATACCGAAGGGACAAAGGGGTGAAATTCACAAAAATCGAAGTCCAAAGACAGGGCAAAAACGAGAACACAGAAAACAATGACGTTAGACACAAAAACAATGACGCCAGACAGACACAAAGCACAGAACCAGAAACCACAACATTCAGAACAAAGGCACTCACAGTGTGAACTCCAGTGAAACTGAGAGTGACATCAGGTGCTCCGGAAGGGTAAGCATGTCCTGCTCTGTTAACAGCACCCGTCACACTGTGGGTGATTCAA
>MJUU01018584.1:178063-209217 GCA_002080025.1 Modiolus philippinarum
TACTGACACTTCATATCTTTCAATGATGCTATGGTGACGGCCATAGAATTTCTTGAGGGATGAAATTAACAAAGTGACTAAGCAGCTTTTGGGACAGTGTTTTTGCTCTGTTCAAAATGTCCACTTTCATTTGGGATACTGACACTTCATATCTTTCAATGATGCTATGGTGACGGACATAGAATTTCTTGAGGGATGAAATTAACAAAGTGACTAAGCAGCTTTTGGGACAGTGTTTTTGCTCTGTTCAAAAAATCACTGTACAAACTACAAGCTCGACAGTAACGAATCAACTGTGAAATGTACACTCCATAGGCTGGAGAGGTAGGTATATTGCTGCTTAGAAAGGGAAAGTTCACGATGGGGAAATTAAAATCATCACGCTTGTCATATAGCTTAGATTTCAAACGATTTCAAAGTCAACTTGATTTCAAAGTCAACTTAATAAGAGCAATGTGAACTTATTAGTACGACATTATGCAATTTCTATTTGACCCAAAAATGACCAGAGTCATTACACATTTAATGTTCCATTGTATTCAATATATTTAATCGTTATATTAGGGTAAAATATTTCGACATAATTGGTATTCGTTGATAATGCATCCAACAATTGAAATGGTGGTCTCTCATATTCATGATATAAAATAGGTGGCCATGAAAATAATAATAGTTAATTTATCACTGTAATTCTGTTCAAATGATTTATTGCCAAAATGAGTTCACCTCACAAAAATTTTCAGACAACTATTGTATGTGCAGAAATAAATAATTCTTTTTTTCTTTTTCTTTTTTTTTTCAGAAGTATATTTTGTGCTTTAAAAGTTTTAAATAAGCTTTATGTGAGCAAAAACTAGAAGCCTGCTTTGACTTTCCCTTCCTTTAATCTGGCATCTTAATTACCCCCACGGCTATTTTGAACAAATTCTGTGAAGTTCATTGACAATTTCAAAATTTGAACTAAATAATGTATTTTGATAATGATATGTTTAGATGGTACTTGTGCTTACTGTTATTTTTGTATTTTTGTATCTTGCATTGAAGGGTTTTCTTTTCAGATAATACAATATCACGCATAATTACTGCCTAGACCTGCAAACTTGAACTTTATTCTGCTTTATTTTGAAAAACCTTCTCAGCTGACCTCGATATATGATTGGTCTTGTTCAGTTTCGTAATTCTTTTATAAAACACGGTAAATCAAGGACAAAATATAAGGGCAGATTTAATTAAGACAGAAATCGGATTTTTGTATAAATCGTATTTTAACCCCGGCAGATGACATATTTCTTTAAAAAATCGGATTAAGTCGTAAAATATCAAAAGGCAAAATTCGTCTTTTTTCTGTCTGAATTGTTGTCACTTTGGACTTGCTCATACATGTGGGCTTTTTGGTCTGCAATTTTATTGGATGTTCAAAAGATAAAGTTATCTCAGACCATTTCCTTCCTAAAATCAATGTATGGCGTTTGAACCAATAAATTGGAAATATTAATACAAAATACATTAATTAGTTCATAGAAGGTCACACTAAATAGGTGAATTAGTTCTGAATGTTGTGCTTTTAGTTCCGTGCTTTTTTTTTTTGCTGCCTTATGTCTTTGTTTTTCTCCATTCTTTCCATGTCATGGTCTCTGGACTTTGTTTTTCTCCATTCTTGTTCTTGCCATGCCATGGTCTCTGGACTTTGTTTTTCTCCATTCTTGTTCTTGCCATGCCATGGTCTCTGGACTTTGTTTTTCTCCATCCTTGTTCTTGCATGCGATGGTCTCTGGATTTTGTTTTTCTCCATTCTTGTTCTTGCCATGCCATGGTCTCTGGACTTTGTTTTTCTCCATTCTTGTTCTTTCCATGCCATGGTCTCTGGACTTTGTTTTTCTCCATCCTTGTTCTTGCCATGCAATGGTCTCTGGACTTTGTTTTTCTCCATTCTTGTTCTTTCCATGCCATGGTCTCTGGACTTCGTTTTTCTCCATTCTTGTTCTTGCCATGCCATGGTCTCTGGACTTTGTTTTTTCAGTAATAACCTCATCTTTTGTTCCTCCGGTCGTTATTTACTACAAATCCCTCGAACAAGCTTTGTTTTAATGATATTTTGTAAAATTGCATGTAAAATGCATTGTATTATTTTACACTCAGCAAAAGCTGAAGCCCAATCGAGTATGTTTAACCCGGCCTTGTTACCGTGAAAACATTGGCTCGACAGAACAGATCCATGAATTTTGCCGCTCTATTCTGAAGACTTTACCTGGAGCTGCTTCGCCCAATTGTTTCCATGTCATGTTTGTTCAAAATTTAATAAATGTTGTGATATATTGGCTACGTGGACCATATCGTTGCAAGTTTATTTCTGGAAAATTGATTTGTCCCGTTTTTATGTCACCTGACTCAACAAATTCACCACTTAAGCGGCAGTCACCATCGTCGCCTTAAAGAACCACTAGCGTAGACTGAATTATCTATCAAATTAAATATTTTTTATTCCCAAATGATAGTCCATTTTTGTGAAACTATTCTTCTTTTATTCTGGTGCCATACCGTCTGTATTCAGGAGACACAGCAAAATTTTCTAAAAAAATCTATTTTGTACTGATAAAAAAATGGCGTTTGATGACCCAAAATTTCACTTTATCATTAGTTCTAAGGATGGCCAAATTCAGAGATCACAAACTGCAATTTTGGTAATTGTTGTCATTAAGTCAGAAATTGTTAAAAAAGACCATGAAAAAATACGCTCAAATTTGTACATGGTAGTTAATTTTGTTACTCTGGTGTCCATTCTTTAATCTAGGTATTTGATATAAAAGCTCCTATATTCATCAATAACACAAAGGTGATGTTTTATTCCTTGGTTTTATTTACTTATTTATAGGTTTAATTTGTTTATCGCCAGATTTAAAGGTTGAAATTGCATAATATTCATTTAAATCAGTAAATGACAAACTGACCTTTGGTCGACACAGAAAAGCAAATAATCGAAGAAATAAATGTAACCTTATAAACATTTATTGATAATAATCCACGTGACAGGCCATAATAAATCAAACTACATGACAACCACAGCTGACATACATATAATGTCGGGATATAAATAGTGGGAATTTCTATATTTGCAGATAAGTTGGTAGGCACAACACACGAAAGTGACGACAGTTTTACAAATGGCAAGACCTAAAACTTCGGCCGGTGGCACTCAAAATGAGGAATACGACGCAATTGTAAAATGTGGAGATCACACGAAGATTCACATCAAGTTTTTTATTGACAGATCAATTTTGCTGAAAGAAAATTATTGTGAGGACGCCAAAACACCAAGTGTCACAGATTCTATAGACAGTGTTGACTCTTTTAAAGAACATGGTTCACTGGACAAAAATGTTTTTATCAGGAAAAAAGATATTTCTGAACAATTTTTGTTTGATAAAACTCACGAAAGTACGTTTGAAAACGATTATCTGAAGAATGGGAAGAAAAACACAAAAAAGTTTCAAGGGACAGAACTCTTCAAATGTAAACAGGAAAAATTTGGAACACAAATGGGTAGAAATATTTTCAACCTGTTATGCAAAGAAAATACTGGAGGAAATACAGTTACAATTAAAACAGAAAATGTAGACAACTCATACAACGTACATAGTTCACAATCTTCATGTAATTCCTCTGCAGAACAACCATTGAAACCAGCAAAGGGAAACACTGATGTAAAAGAGGAACCAGTAAAGACTACAAAGAAAAACGCCGGTGTATTGAAGAATGTTAAAAGCGAACTAGCAACAGAACATTTACTACGGAACAATAATTGTACAGATAAACAAAACGGAATCAGTATGTATAAAAATAATAACGATATGATGTATTATACCAATAGACCTGACTGTAAACCATCTCATCACGGTGATCCTAAAGATAAATCGTTTGTTGCAAGCAAGAATTGTCGCAAGGATCTTGGACAAATGACTACAGGAAAGAGTGCTTCAGAAAATGTCCCATCAGTTAAACCAAGTCAAATGACTACAGTAAAGAGGGCTTCAGAAAATGTCCCATCAGCTAAACCTCGACAATTGTCTACAGAAAAGATTGTTTCAGAAGACGTCCCATCCGTTAAACCAAACGGAAACAAGAAACAAGTACAATACATAAAAGGTGAGAGTGGTTTTGATTTATGTCAAATAAAGGCACAGCATATTTTAAGTTTCAGTAAACTTGGCGACAGGTATGATTAACAACTCGTACTGCAGTACAAATATTCAGAAATATGAATACTTCGATTTTATTCTCCTTTCTTTTTATGAACTATTAACACGATCAACACTTCTTGTATAGGTTAAACATATGGATTCTTACACTGGAACATATCATATCTTTGATATAAAGAAGAATAATAAAACCGCAATGAGTGTTTAATAGTAAAATCTGCCTATACAACAGTGACAAATTATAAAGTCAAGATAACAGTAATTTACAATCACATGCCACAGGGAATGTGGATTGTATGCACGAACATTCTTTTTTGTTAAATCTCAGAGAAAAATGTTTTTCCGTATTTGTTTAGAGAAAAAATTAATAAACGTCAAATGAAGATAACGCGATCGATAAAACTGAAATGATTAATTTTGAGAACTTTATAATTTAAGTGACACAACATGTGCATTTCGACTAAAAATATGTTATATTTGTGGCCGAGACCTTGATAAATATGAATGAGTTTTTTATTCGAGACCATATGAAATATATGTGATATCTTCCAGGCGCGTAGCTAGGATTATTATGACGTTGAAGCACCAAAAAGGAAAGAGATCTGGGGTTGCCTGAGATCCAATTACCCTGAAAGGAGACCGAGGAGCATAGCCCTGTCTCCAAGAAGGATCCAGACATATAGGGGATGCGAACATTACAATGAGTCATCAGATATTTGTAATGAGTTCTTTTTTTTTCATTTTTTCTGATCTTGAAGTGTACTGGATCGACTATGGCATTTGCATTTAGGAACATAATTATTCAAAACAATATTCTTTCTTAGCTCACTTGTCTCAAAGGTCAGTGTAAGCTATTGACATCACTTGGCGTCTGTCGCCCGTCCCTTATCCGTCTGTCCGTTACCTTTTCACATTTTCATCAACTCCTCTGAAACCACTAAAGCAAGTTCAACCAAACTTTACAGAAATATTGTATGGAGGGTCCTTCGCAATAATTGCCTATTTTGATCAGATCCGACAAAAGACATGGCCGCCAGCGCGTAACTCAGTTAAAAATTGGAATATATGGGGAAAATATCTAATTTATCATCTGATCTACCTATTGAAGTAAATTTAAGTAAACTGTATTGATGTTTGGAAGGTTCTTTACAAAGATTGCTAACTTTGTTCGATTTGACAAAAAACTTGGCCGTCAGCGCGCAACATAGAAAACACTACTATTAAGCGTTTTGTCAGATGAGGGATATAGGCTCAGTCTCTGGGCCTCTAGTTTGGTAGATGTATACACGAATTGGGTGTTCTTCATCTCAGAATGTTGACGCGATGGTAATGACAGATGGTAAGATAAAAACCAAATAGACAAGATGATGTAAAGGAAAGAATCCGGTCAACCTCTAAGCGGTTGTTTTTTAGAGACATCCGGCCAACTTACTATGTCAACCGTATAGAACTTTACTGCTTTGGAAAACTTTTAAAAATATATTAGATTGTTCCATTTTCGGTCGTTTTTGTTGTTTAACATTGGACTTAACATTGACCAAAAATACTGTTATTGTAATATGAAAATGAACAAATAAGGGACATGTACATGGGACAATATCCCTGCAAATACATGGTAAGATTCAACGAATTGAACAACTCTTTTATTGTTGTTCTTTATCTTTATATCTTGAAGTCAATAAGAAGCTTTCAACAATGAGCCAACAGTAAGTGAAAAATGGTTCCTACTAGTTTCATGAAAACTTGTATTTTGCAACATTTTCCCACACCGACTTCGTCGACAAATCTAGTTATGTCACCCCAGACTTTGTCGGGGTGACATGTTGTTATTCTTCTTCTTATTATTATTATTATTATTCTTCTTCCAATAATTCTTGTCCGAGCGATTATTTTTAAATGCCTGGACCAATTGATTTCAAACTTTACACAAAGTTAGATCACCATCTGAAGTTATTCACAATGCCAAAAAAATTTTAAAAATGGCCGCCATTTCCAATATGGCAGCCAAAATACGTCAAAATTTCAACGTTGTCCGATTTCAACGAAAATTGTTTTCTCGGTAGATTTTAAAGCTGCGAATAATGTGGAATCATCGAATGGGGAGTCTGGGGTGACATCGGCTATTGCTTGCAATTGCAAATCTAGTTTTATCTTGTTTTTTGTAAGGACATTGTTTCTGTTCGAAATATGGAAATATCTTCCTCTGCATGAAAACTGCTCTTACGTAATATTAGATAGATCTACATTTTTTTTTCGAAATAGAACACATACCATTCCACACTCGAATAAAAATTTAACCACATATAGTTCATTAGCAAAATATAAAAAACAGCACCGTCTTAGACTGATAAAGGAATTGAAAATGCAGATTTACAATACTCTGCATCCTTTCACGCTCTCTTTTTCCTTTTTGTTTTTTTTCTTTCTATTTTATTTTATTTTTTCTCTCGAAAACGACATGGAAGCCCGCCCTGCCGTGCCTACGGGTAGCTACGCGCCTGTCTTCTACCGGTGTGACAAATTTGTCATTTTCCCAGTAACTCACACAAGTAGAATATATCCTGGTCTTCACTTTGGGTCGAAGAGAAGGAAATTAAACCTTTCTATTCCTCGTGGAGTATTCAACGGTGGCGTCAACTCATTAATGGTTTTTATTATGGTAACAATTATGATTCTATTGCTTTTAAGAGCTTTGTTCATTGTTGCAATTTTCATTTATACAGATTCTCATTTGTAAAACAAGTATTAATCAGATTGACCAATCACAATGGAGCAACCTGTGTAAAGCCATAAAATACACCTAAGAATCAATTATTAGTACCTCAAAGGTGAAATTATTTCATAAAACTAAGATTTTACAGCTGTATATTTAGAATTCATTCGCCACAGAACGTTGGCGTGATAATTTAAGATAATCAAATAAGAAGGTATGATGCGACATTCAGATTTATTTTGAAATACTTGCTAATTAGATGAGTTTCATGCTTAAAAGAGAAATATATAAGATAAACAAGTACTGGTAGTTACTTTCAGACTTAAGTGGATATAATTTGATCTTGGAAAACATTTTATTTACAAAGATGAACCAAATTTTAAATGAAGACACTTGCATTAGTTAGGTTTATACCTAAATCTAAACATTTGGACGAATGGTATCTAAACTTAAGGACAAGCTTGATTATGTTGATTTTTAAATGATTAAATAATAGTACTAACACATTTCCGGCATATGGAGTCAACAAATAACAATTTATCCCCTAATGCTGTCGTTTTATATGTACATTTCTTTATCAAAAGAGCAAGATTACTGCTAAAACTTTTACCACAGAATTAACCACGGTTACATACGGTTTTTTTTTGTTTTTGTTTGTTTGTTTTTTTTGTTTTGTTTTGTTTTGGCTTTTTTTGTTTTGTTCTTTGTTTTGTGTTTTGTTTGTTTTTTTGTTTGTTTTTTTTTCTGGCGTTCAAAGAAAAGGAAAGAAATCAGCTACTAGGATGCACAGACAAGTACTCAATGGAACACCAATTGTCTTGTGAAAATCATCACACTAAACTCAACGAAAATATCGTCGACCTAAGAGTAAACATGCTGATGTTGTCCTCATCAGTATATTTGTGCCTTTTGCTTTACCTTACATTGTATTTGTAGGATTTTGTCCTGGTACATTTACTCCATATTCTCATGTAGGATTTTGTCCTGGTACATTTACTCCATATTCCCATGTAGGACTTTTGTCCTGGTACATTTACTTTATATTCCCATGTAGGATTTTGTCCTGGTACATTTACTCCATTTTCCCATGTAGGATATTGTCCTGGTATATTTACTCCATATTCCAATGTAGGATTTTGTCCTGGTACATTTACTTAATATTACCATGTAGGATTTTGTCCTGGTACAATTATTCCATATTCCCATGTAGGATTTTCTCCTGGTACATTTACTCCATATGCCCATGTAGGATTTTGTCCTGGTACATTAACTCCATATTCTCATGTAGCATTTTGTCCTGGTACATTTACTCCATATTCCCATGTAGGATTTTGTCCTGGTACATTTACTTCATATTCACATGTGGAATTTTGTCCTGGTACATTTACTCCATATTCCCGTGTAGGATATTGTCCTGGTACATTTACTCCATATTCCCGTATAGGATTTTGACCTGGTTCATTTACTCCATATTCCCGTGTAGGATTTTGTCCTAGTATATTTACTCCATATTCCCATGTAGGGTTTTGTCCTTGTACAAATATTCCATATTCCGATGTAGGATTTTGTCCTGGTACATTTACTTCATATTCCCTTGTGGAATTTTGTCCTGCTACAGTTATTCCATATTCCCGTGTAGGATATTGTCCTGGTACATTTAGTCCATATTCCCGTGTAGGATTTTGACCTGGTTCATTTACTCCATATTCCCGTGTAGGATTTTGTCCTGGTATATTTACTCCATATTCCCATGTAGGGTTTTGTCCTTGTACAATTATTCCATATTCCCATGTAGAATTTTGTCCTGGTATATTTACTCCATATTTCCATGTATGATTTTGTCCTGATACATCTACCCCAAAATCCTGGTACATTTACTCCATATTCCTAGCTCATTTGTTCGTTTGTGGTAAGATGTGTCATGCCCTGAAACGAGATATTTGTATCCATGAAGGAAAAAACTATAGGGTGATGAGAATTCGATCTTTCAACTCTATTAAAGAAAGTTCTGGAAAGAACGTTAGGATTTGGAGAATATTTTTGATTTCATAGGAGTCAAATATACTTAACAACAGTGGTGGAATAAGCCTTTTATTCATGGAGTCTTCTTGAAAGAAATCAACAGATTGGTTTGTTAGATCAAAGGGATAACCTGCATTATGTCTTGTGTGGAATGGTATGTAGCTGTGGTACCAGTTCATGCAAGCAAGAGAAATTTTCATTGTCTCTGAGGTCGATTTTAAATGAGAAATGTAAGAATTCATGATTACTTTACATTCTAATTCGCCATGCGCAAACGAATTTATCATATAATACAAAACTCTCTTATAGGTGTTGCCACTTGCAGACGCTAATGCACATGCTATTGATTTTTAACTTTAATTCGTTATCACTATACAACATTATTAACAGTAACTTCGGTATTTTGTTCATTCGATATCTCGACCAACTCAAGGCAACTACAGTTCATTTTTTGTACCCTGTCCATCAATCTGAAAATAAATAATTGAAAAAAATGTTTATTTTGGACATTTCAACTGTAATGCCTCGAATGACTTCACAGCTCATTAACTATCCATGCACAACTCTTGACTATACCCCTGCATATCGTATACCTGTTAAATCTGTGGCAAGAGATGTTTAAATCAAAAAGACCGTATCTAAAATCAGCATGAAAACATGCAACATACAAACAACCAAAGGATCGATTCTTGCACAACTTCGATAAATACATTTCGTGTTTTATAATTTATGTCAAAGTTTAGGTCGAGTTGCCATCAAGAGAATGGCGTTTAGAAATTAAATTAATAATATTTATGGAACGCCAAATTAACATATATTCAAATAATTATACCTATCTTCAAATAATTGACGATAGGTTTTATTAATTTAAAGATATGTTCAATTAAATATAGGTGCAATTCAATTGAACCTATCTTTAAATGAATTGCGCCCATCTTGAAATATATAATTATATGCGAAATTGAATTATACCCATCTTTTATTGAATTAAACCTATCCTTAATTCAATTAAAGATATGTAAAATTGATTTGAACCTATATTCATTTGAATTGAATCTATCTTCAAATTGATTAAGGAGATGTTGCTTTTATACAAATGTATTGAAAAAAGGTTTAATTCAATAACACCTATCTTCAAATAAATTAAAGATAGGTTTAATTCAGTTACGCCTATCTTCAAAAGGTTTAATTCAGTTACGCCTATCTTCAAATGAATTAAAGATAGGTTTAATTCAATTACGCCCATCTTCAAATGAATTAAAGATAGGTTTAATACAATAACGCCTATCTTCAAATGAATTAAAGATAGGTTTAATTCAATAATAAGTGATGAGTTTAATTCCCTTCATGATTTGAAGATAGGTGCAAATGAATTGCGCCTATCTTTAAAAGAATTCAACCTATCTTCATTTATTTGATGATAGGTCTAATTATTTGAATATATTTTAATTTGGCATGCATATTACGCCTAATTAACATATATTCAAAATAATTAGACCTATCTTCAAATAATTAAAGATAGGTTTAATTCGATTGTACCTATCTTCAAATGAATTAAAAATATCTGTAACTCAATAAAAGACATCTTCAAATCAATTAGAGATAGGTTTAATTCCGCTTATTTGAACCTATTTTTAATTGAATTTAAGAGAATCAAATTAAAGATATCTCAAATTCATTTGAAGATAGGTTCAATTGAATTAAACCTATCTTTGATTCATTTGAAGATAGGTGCAATTGAATTAAACCTATCTTTTATTATCTGAAGATAGGTATAATTTTTTGAATATATGTTAATTTGGCGTTCCATAAGTATTAGAGTGTGACTTGTGCAAAACAAAATGTCATATTATTTATCATGTATGGTGGACAAAGTTTCTAAAACCCCCTGGACACTGAGGATGCTAGAGCCGTTTCTTATTAGAGCATCTGAATTTTTGAAATTATTTTTAACGACAGAATGCACTGCTCTAATACATTCGGAGATGTATCTGGTTCAACCATGTCAACTATCTCACGTTAAGTCCATCTCCTAGCAGTATCTTAAACATCATTCCCTAGCTATTGTTAAATTTTTCTCTAGTTGATTTGCTCAGGAATTCGAGCCTTTTGCTAAAAACCCACACAGATTAAGATGTTAAAAATGCCAAGGTCACTGGGTATGACATGATCGAAAGGACATTAGTTAAAATAGTGACGACGAACTAGAGCAATTAGGACGACCAATTAGTGTTATAATGATGAATCACATAACTTTTTTCGACGAATCCTTTGTAGCCTTTGACATTAAAGGTAGCTTTGTCATTATAGGTATAATCCTACTTATTTTGATTCGATGAACATACTTACTTACCTGTCCCTTAAATTGACTGCATACAGCACAGAAATTCTGAATATTTTATAAAGTGTTTTCACAAAATGCTTTTCTGAAATATTAGCATATCAAGGAACAATATAAAATACGTTGAATTGTCTCTTTTACAATGGTTTGTCAAGCGGTACCGGATAGATATGACAAAAGTAGGCTGGTATTCCGATCCTATCAGCGTCATAGTTTATTTTAAACAATATCAAAATGACAGTAACGTTTAAATTATAATAGAATTTGTGACCAAGTCATTATTTGGGTATTCTTGGTAATGAGTACTTCTTTCGGACTACATTTCAATTATGACATTCCAGTGCCGCTAGCGGAGTAGGACATGCTTACCCTTCCGGAGCACCTGATGTCACTCCCGGTTTTCATGGGGGTTCACACTATGAGTGCCTTAGTTTTTAATGTCGTCTTTTTATTTCCGTGCTTGTAGCTGTCTCACGTCTTTGTTTTGTCTTTGTTTTTCTCTGTTTCGATTTTTGTAGTCTTCGCTTCCCTTGTTTCTTCGGTATTCTACTGCCGTTGTTCCATTGATTCAAATGTTACTCCTTGAAACACGTGTACAGCATAACGAAAATAACCTTTTATTGTGCAACTTGGGTATTTTTGTATAAATTTTGGGTTTCGAGGTAAACGATAAAATATTAACTCTTTTTGAAAGTAGACTTTAGTTCAAAAAGCATTTCTTTGCAAAATAATTTATTTGGAAGGGTATAAAATACAAACTGAAAATTCTCATAGATCTCTAATTAACAATAGAAGGATGTTTAGTAGATACACATCAGACAAAGTCTCTACAAATACATGGTAAACTAATGTTCATTTCTTACATCTAAGTTTGCACTGAGCACAAATTCGATGCAAATTTATGTGAATACAAAAATAGCTAGTAAGTAGTATAATGAACAGAAAATTTTGTTATGCTTAAGGAGTTACCCTCTCACCAGAAGCATAAGAATCAAATACGGATAGCCATAATCCAAAACTAGCCAGAAAGAAGTGCTCATAACTAAAAATATCAAAAAAGGAGGTCAAATCGAGCATCTAGGACATCCACCAAGAGCAATACACGTGACGAAGCATTAGTATTTTTAAAAGTGAGAATTTTAATGAAAACAAGTAATTTGTGCTTGATGGGTCGGTCAAAAGGGCTATCTACCTTCCACAAAATTTATTCACACTGATTTCAATTATTTAATTCCAGACAAGAAAGATGAAAAAGATGCGAGTATTTCAGCAAAACTTCAGGACAAAAATTATTTTGGAAACAAAAAACATTCCACGTCAAGTTTTCATGAAAAGAACGATTCTAATAGAAGAAAAACGTCGCCAAATGCGTCAGCTGATCAACCATCACAACTATCAGAATCTTCAGTCGGTCAATTGGAATCTTCAAAGTTACGAAATCAATGTTCCAGCAAGTCCAACAAGTCACATACGAAACATGAATCTGAGTCACATAATAGATTCTTCACTGATGTCACAAAAGAATATGGTAAACTTTCAGAAACTCATAGTAAAGATATTCAAAATGGCAGCTCGAGAAGTGCAACCGAGCTTGAATGTAATTTTAATATGTCGGACAATAAATCAACTAAGAACTGTAAACCACTTGGTGTGATTGAAAATAATACATTAGAGACACAAATACTTAATGTCGCAAAAAATATCAGAAAGGTAACCAAAGAGTTGTGTCAAGTTAAATATTCATTTCAAGACTTAAACCAACATGAAGGAAATCAAACGAATATTGTGTTAAATGATTCAACAAACTATGAAATTTTAGATATGGAATTGGACGACGAATTTCCTGGGAATGGCGAAGATAATTTGATATTTAATGTGAAACAGACCGAAGCTCCTACGGACGTTGGTTCTGTTTTTACTAAATACCCCCAAATTAACCGTTGTGATACTAATTCTAATATAGAGTTTGACAAACGTACATCACGAGGTAAGGTCCCAACCTTAATCGAAGAAATTGTGAACTCTAAAGAACGTTTAGCAGAAAAAGGAGATAAATCATACAAACATAACAGGCAAACAAGTGAAAAAGCATGTATTGTCTCAAGAAGTAGTACTAAAATTCCTGGAAAGCGTTGCGTCGGTTCCTGTAAGCATAACACGCATGATAAAGAGATGAGTTCTGCCAAAACAAGAACGAATGACGTATGTTCATATCAAAAGGAAAGGCAACGGCGACATAGATTGTCAGAAAGTTATAATAAGAAGAAAGAAAGACAGTATCGCTTACCAATGAAAATCAATGATTCTAAAGGTAGTACAAAGCTTGAAAAAGGAGAGAACAAAAATATGCCAAGAGATATTAATAGATTTTCAAAAGAAAGTGATAAGTATGGACATAGGAATAACATCAATCGCCATGATCATGTTAGATCCACAAAAAGTAACAAGCATGAAAGGTCATCTTTTTATACAAAAAACCATTGTAAAGCATCATTTTCAGACAGTAACAATCCGAGAAAAACAACATCACAATCTTGTACTGCATTACTCAACAATAAAATAAGTAATAAAACTGGTTCAGACAGACAACATTGTTTGTCATCAGACAGTGATAACCTAAGTTGTAACATACAAGAAAGACAATGCACGGCATTGCATGACGACAAAGAGAGTACCGATAAGTCAAAACAATTCCGAACCGAAATGAAATTCCAAGATGTTAATCTGAAACAAAATCAAGCAGACGTTACACAATTACCTGAAGTAAAAGTGACACATCAACGATTTGAACCGATTTATACAGGTAAGCCTGAGGCAAATACAAAACAACTGCAGTCAGAACTTGATGTAGAAAAACACCACGAATCCAGTGTCAGAAAACATCAATCTGTATTGAACGAAAAACAATCTGAGGAACATAAAGAACAACTGAATTCCGACACGATTGTAAAACAACAATCAGAATCTAAAACTCGACAAGAATCTGATATTAATATGGGAAAACAATCATCAGAAATAATAAAGCAACATCGTGAATCAAACGCTCATCATCACTCTGTGCTAAATGCGAAGCCAGAACCCGAAACCTGTGTCAAAAGAAACTCCGAAATGAAGGTACATCAACAACTTAACCATGCAAATGTTAAAAAGGATCAAACGAATTTAAAGCAACGATCTAGAACGGATACACAAAAATTTGAAGAAGCGAACTTGAAACTAAAATCTGAAGAAAGCTTACAACAAAATTTGAAAGAAAATGTAAAACAATCTGCTGATAATATCAATAAACTTCCAATCGAAACTAATGAATGGCAAAAACAATCTGAGGAAAATATAAAACAGCGATCTGACAGGAATGTACAGATGAAACAATCTGAAATGAATGTAAAAGTGAAACTGTCTGAAACGGATATGAAAAAACGACAATCTGAACGAAAACCTGAAAACGATGTAAAACAATATTCTACTATAATCGTAAAACAGCAACAATTTGACATGAACATAAAACAGCACGAATATGACATTAACGTAAAACAAAAAACTGAAATAAAAGTGAAACGACAGCAATGTAATGGTGAATTTAAACAAGAAGAAGTCGGGTCCAACGGTAAACAACAATCGGAAATAAAAATGAAAGAACATCAATCTGTAGTGAATATGACTGAAGTGATCGTGAAACAAAAATCAGAATCGAAAGTTAAACAAGTATCAGATGATCATTTAAAACATCAACTATCCGACTTAAACATCAAACATGAAGTCGAATCAAGTAAGAAACAACTTCAAAGTGAAATAAATATTAAGAAACAATCTGAATCGAACTCAAAACAACAGTCAAGTGCAAACGTGAAACACCCAACTGACATTAAAATAAAACAAGAGTTTTCTGAACAAAACGAAAAACGACAGTCTGAATTAATGACACAAGGAGGCGAATATAAATCGAAAGAAACGCCCAACGAACATTATAAAGAATTTATAATTGCCGAAAAAACGCAACCCATTGAGAAAGTTAAAAAAGAAACAAATTTGAAGGTGGTAACAACACACAATTCTGAAGTTAATGCAGAAATACAAAAATCTGAAATACAAGAACAAAATCATAAAGTTATTGTGGAACAAAATGAGTGCATTATACAAGCAACAACAATGGACAAATTTCAACCAATGAGCAAATCAACAAACCCTGTATCAATAAAAGTACAAATCTCTAATAGTTCAATAGAAAACTCTAAAACCAGTGAACGAACTGTAGATATAATTCAAATCATGCCGCACAAATCAATGATGAAAAACGCAACTTCTGGTAGCAAATGTACACAAAGTACTGATCTCACATCGAAAAAAGGTGATAGATATAGTTCGTTTCATGACAAGAATATGAAGCCAGAACCAGTCTCAACATTGCCAAATGAATCCGAGTTAAATACTTTGCCAGTTTGCAATAGGAATAAGAAATTAGATATTCAAAATGATAATAATGATTTATGTAAATTGTTATGCCCAGATGAGAAAAGAAATGAAACATTCAATAACGAGGAGAAAAGCGACAAAAATAGTTTAACTTGTACATCCAGTGGTAAAAAACGAAAAGTTTTGGATTCTTCTTGCACAGTTATTAGGGGATCTAAAAGTGCCAGATCAACAGGCCAGCTGTATAGCACAAAAAATAACTTCGTATGGTCAAGTAGATTAAATAGTAGCAGGAAGCGACGTATACAAGAAATGTCTGAAATGATTGATTATTCTAAAAGAAAGAGTTCAAGGACAGCTCGATCAACAATTTCAAATGAAAGATCGCATTCTAAACGAAAACGCGAAAATGGAAATCGCACTGATGATTCAAAATACCGTAAATACAGTGACAAAAGTCGCTCAAGAAATCCCACGAAAGGACATACCTTATCTGTAGATACATCTGATAAGCAGATCCCGTCACTGATGTCCATTGTTACAAAACCAATCACAAATAAGAACCTAGTATATTCTAACAGCAGTAAACGTGAAGGACACGAACGATGTTTTCATGTTATAAAGGACTATGCGTTCGATTATTTAATTGGATTTTACATTAAAAATCAGCACTTAAGGCAAATTAAAACAGAGGAATTTAGACATCAACTCAGACAACAATTAAAAAGGAACTTTGAAAGATATTTATATGACATTAATGATCCAATATATTCAAACATGGGACCACAGCCTCGCTTCACTTCAGAAGATGTAATGGTCAGATGTATTAAGGAGACGATAAAAAATCCTCATACAGTGGCTAGTAGGGAACGACATTTTCGTGAATTTGATGAAATTATTGGACATGTAGGTTTTAATATTCCATGTTACTGGTGTCAAGTAGAGTTCCGGTATGGTCAGTTTTTCCGTGCATTTCCAGTACTTGATCCAATAGGATGTCGGAATGATACAATGTATTGCCAGTAGATACTTTTTTCTTTCAATATGTCAAAACATAAACATATATGATTAGTTGAATTTAAATGCTGCATCAAATCAGTTTCAGTATTGGTACAATGCTTTGTTGATAGATAGTAGCTGTTCCACCAAGTATTATAATGTTCAGGCAGTAGACCCCATCTGTTCCAATAAAAAGTTTGTAATTATTCAAAGTAATATCAGTGGGTATTAAAACGTTGTCATAATCTTACCCTTAAGTGTTACTATAAAGTAATGTTGAATTTAATTTGTTTAAGTCATAATAAAATGTAAAGGATGTTGAGATGTAACTATAAAGTGTATTGCTTTAAGTATTAAGTATGCTGCCATCATTGTAGAGTATGTTGTTAACAAGTATAAGCTGTTTCCACCATCAAGCTGAAACTAGTTGTTCTTTCTGGTAAGGGAAGATGACGAAATGTATTTTCGTTAGATGGAATGGTGTCATCTAAGTATAATTATTGTCGTCTATGAGCACCATAATCTCTTGCCTCTTTCAATTGGATATAGTATTTGCTGACACTGTCAGTAGAAATAAGCTGCTTCATCTGAATTGTTTCCATAATGGATAGTAAAGATATAAGTAGTCTCTAACATTGTTTCCGTTTTTTTACGTATATTTCTCACATCGATATAGTTAATTTTTCACATTTCAAAATCGAGGTTCACCCAAGAACTTTAAAATGTGAAAATTTAACTATCGAGATGTGAGAAATCATCGTAATAAACCGGAAAACAATGTTAGAGATTGCTTCTCTAATTTCCACTCAATTTATTTGAAGCAAAGCGATCTCTGTAGTCTTCAGTCTCAAATATGCCGCCATTTTGTTGCCATCATCGTTGCTATGTGTATCATTGCGCCATTCATTGAAAGGGTGTTGAATATAATAATTTTGATAAAAATGTCATATTATCGGTAAACTGAGTTATCTTAGTCATAGAAATGCAAGAACCATTTCGCTAGACACTGATGCAGGCGTTAATTTCATCAACATTCAGTTGCACTTTTTCTAGCGAAACTGACACGAGACATTTACATGATTGACCAATTGCCAACTGAGGACACATGTTGATTATTATTTTCAAAAACCAATCGTCAGGAGGTGTTTAAATTTGCTAGAAATTAAAGAAAGTCATTCTAAGTACTAACACATGTTGTATTGATATCGGACATTAAAGATTTCCTCCTTTGGATTAGAGAAGTGACAGTAGCACTGAAATGTGTTGTTAGACATTATATGTTCTTCCAAATAGATTCCTATCAAATAATGTATAAAGAATCTACTTAGTATATAAGCTTTAAATTCATGATATGAGCAGTTCGTAGAAATGCAATATGTGATATGAGCGGTTCATAGAAATGAGAGTATGAGACATGCTGTCAGTGGTTCCAGAGAGCATTTAGTCAACTACTTATCATTACAGTTAATAGTCATTAGCAGTTCAGTTACATATACTGTTATGATAAATTAAATTAAATAATACACCTGTCGATCTGAATGATTTTTTTCAAGTGTAATATAATGTGATGTGAACAGAAACATATTTCTGAGTGATAATAATTTTACATACAATTAAATCCAAAACGAATAATCCAAGGACAATGGCAACTCTGTCACAAAATTGATTATTAAATGCACTGAGCATATATCGAAGTTGTTCTACCCAACAAGTTGAAGTAATGACATGTTTTATTATGTCTTATGTAAAATTCATAGTCATCAAAATATATTTCTTTGCATTTGTCAACGATAATTTTTCATGCAGATACAGAACATTTTTGTAAGATATTATAACCTTCATGTAACAGTTTCAGTGAGTTACATCGACGAAACTTGTCGCAGGTTAGTCGACCTCTTGTGAAGACAAATGATATATATATGTATGTAAGAAATGTGAAGTTGACAGCGTTGGAATAACAAATTATGGAGAATAATGTAGGCAATATTCGCTTTAAGAACAACGCATAAACTATTTCCTTCGAAAAAGGATGTTGAAAGCAAAAGAAAGTGTTTATGTAATAAAAAGGGATAACAGGAAACATCTAAAATGTCTGAAAATTATAATTATATGCTACAATCTGCCAGAGAACTGCACAGGAAAAACACAAATAACACAAAAGACAAATGTAAACGATATCGACTCGGGACAGCCGGACTTGGTACCGGCTAATAAAAGCCAGTGGAAGGGTTAAACCAGTATACCCAAACCTCCCCTTTCTTTGTCCCATTTCCCTATAGTATAATAACCATATGAATAAAACAAAATGCAGGTAGACCACAATCTTAAAAATTAAGGAATAAGACAAAACATAATTTCGAAAGATGGATACAGGGGTGGTCGTCCCTAATCTGCCGGCTAGCCCAAGGAGCCTAGTCACACTACGACAGAAAATTCAAACTCGAAACTTCCCGAAGGGTTTGGTAAAGAATCATCATATATTTTAGTAGACATTTACATTATCAGTGTGAAGCTAGTATGTGTGTAAAGACTTAATGTTAAAAAATGGATAACAGGAAACACCTACAATGGCTGAAAATTATAATTACATGCAACAATTTGCGAGGGCACTACACAAGAAAAACACGTATAAGACAAAAGACAAACGTAGACAACGATAGGAACTCGGGACAGCCGGACTTGGTACCGGCACTAGCAAGAGCCAGCGGTAGGGTTAAACCGGTTTATGGGTACCCAAACCTCCCCTTTATCTTTCCCTATAGTATAAAAACATACAAATAAAACCTGATGCAGGTAGACTACTAGCTCCATGGCCACAATCTTGAAAGGAGAGAAAAAAGACAATACGTAATTTTGAAAAGATGGGTCAAGGGGTGCTCATATAATTTCACCCAAAGCAGAATACCATGTCGATATCCCCTATTACATAAAGAACGTAAGTTACGTCTCACTTTTTGTTCCGGACCTTTTTTTCAGTTACTGACATTTTAAACAGCATTTCCGTAAAAAAACGAGGATTAGAAATCCCCTTAGTAATAAACTGTTTGCGAGTAACGCCATATTTAGACATTAAATGTTCACATCTATTATAAAACTTATTTAATGTGTTCAACAAAATAAAGTATGTAACAGTGTTGTGAAAGTTTGGTGTGATAGTAAGGTTACATTGATTAAAATCGCCAAGAATAGAGCAAACGCGTGCGAATATAACCAGATGAGATATATACACCCCTTAGGATGGACTACAGTAAGGTCACCGCGAGGGAAAGGGGAAATACAAGTAAGTAATGGAATCGAAATTATCCCTTTTATCATAAGTGTCAGTTTTTAATTTACCAAAGTCAATGATGATAGATCAGAAAAGGGCAGTATTTTGACGTCTACATAACCTAAAAAAACTAGGGATTGTCAATAGTAAGGATATCGTCATTATACTTGTTGTTATTAAATAAAAATAAGTTTATCACTTTTTTGTACGGTTCTATTTGGAAGTTTGTTTTCATGAAGTCTTGCTCGAAACAGAACAGAAACAGATCTGTAATGAGAGGCACAATTTGTACCCATTGTAATACCTATGACCTGTTGATAAACAGTGTTGCCAAAACGAACCAAAATTTATCCAGCAAAAGACTGAGTAAACAATGAAGGAATATTGATTAAATATACATGAGAAAAAGTTTCTACAAATACATGACAAAACAACGCTTTTATTGTTGTTCTTCATCCTGAAGTTTTTAATGATATCATCAAATGTCCAGGAACAATGTTATATTAGAGAAGAATTCTTGTAACTTTATTCTAACTCCTTCATACATCTTTATTTATTTTCTTTTATTTATAGTTTGTTCTCAAATGTTTCAATTGTGCATAAATAAAGCTTCTTTATACGTTAATTCATTTTGTGAGTTCGCTTCCCATTGAGAACATTTTGGTTATTTGTACTGTATCATTTTCTGTTTATGGTCTTCAAAATGCTTTAATTTGTTCTGTACTGAAGAGACAAAAGCTGCCGTAATGATCATTCACAGAAATTAAATTTGTATTTGTATTCTAGCAGCCACTTTCATTATAATCTATATCATCTATCACGTTTGCTCATTTTGCTGTTGACTTGTGGGTACTCTGTAATTTATATCCTTTTTTCTGTTTGATCAATTTGATTGTCATAACAATACATTTTCGTCATGTGATATTATCATAATATACAATGTATTAGTATAAACCAATGTTCCTACTGATAGCTATTTATATAGAAATACAGTGTACTTTAGAAGATGCATTATATGGTAATACCAACAGATATTTGTAAACAGCCAATTCATTACCAGCAAAAAAGCGTGTTTCAATTTATATTGTAGAATGTATTGCCATTAAAAAAAACATGTTCCACAAAACAGATTGTAGCAATTAAACTATGTATTTGTAAGGCGGCAACAGATGGTCCATTCAAGAAGTTCACTGTGTTCTGCCAACATTACACAAACAAGCTTATTAAATATCTGAATTTACCCATATTAACAATTGTATTCCAAGGAAAAGAATCACGACTTTGTTTTGATATATGCCATCAGCTCATTGATTATTATTCATTATTTATACAAGATCAAAGCGTATTATGCAATTCAATATAATATTGTTAGCGATAGAAGATATTCACAGTACTCATTCAGCGGAGTATATTTTTTAGTATTATGTGGTAGTGATACAGAGCTATGTCACTTAGTATCAGACTGGTATTCTGCCAAATAGAGTGTAATAATTCAAAGCATTGCTAGTAAATGTTGTATTTTCCATGCGTTTTACTCTTTTTATGCTTTTGGCATTCATACTTTTCCAGTATTTTATGTCATTGTTTATGACATCATGTAATTATACCCCCGCTCCGATGGGGTATACTGTTTTACCTCTGTCCGGCCATCCGTCCGTCATTCCGTCCGTCACACATTATTTATGTCGTCGCAGTTTTCTCTGCAACTGCATATTACAGCCACTTGATATTTGGTATGGTGCTTCAGTATGCGATCTTATACTGCACCTCCAATCGAATCACCACTTTCTGTTTATCGACTTGGTGCGTTTTTTACTTTTCTCTTTGTCTTGAGGTCAAAAATTTACGTTTCCATAAAACGTATAATAATGAGTAAGGTTGTCTGATACAAAGCTACTAAAATTAAGTCGTCACGGATGGCATTCCTGATAGTAGATACTTACTCTTCCGGTATATCCTTTTTTCAAGTCTACAGACGTGTAGACTTAGATATATGATGCATGATTAGGGATATATAGAGATTATTATATGGCATTTTTCATATCATATCTCATATCATCCCGAGACATTATATGGCATTTTTCATATCATATCTCATATCATCCCGAGACATCCATATTAGCCCGAGGACCGAAGGCCAGAGGGCTAATATGGGTCGAGGGATGATATGGGATATGATATGAAAAATGCCATATCATAAACTATTTATCATATACTTTAAAATTTTACCAGTTTAATTATCTTTATTTCATGTAAAATGAAATCGTGTAAAACAAAATTATTCAGCTGTAAAATGTGTGTCGTATAGTCAGTGTCGTTTTCAACGGAATTTGTTTCAAATGTAGCATGTTGGTTTAATTTTGGACACCATTTATTATGTTAAACAAACTCAATGTAGACCACTCGCTATTTACTAATTTAAATGTAACAATAAAATGTTCACTTATGAGTATAACCAGTAAAAAAGGCTTTTGCCACATCACTCGTGTGTTGACTTCCCTCTAGGCTCTTGTTTGGCGTTTCTCATTCAACAGACAGGGTATTTTTCACACGGAAAAGAAAGTTAATGGGAATGTATATTCTCCTACCATGAAATTTAAGCACATTTGTATTAAAAGTTGTAAATAAATTGCTCTGCAATGATTTTACCCAAGATCAGAGATCATGCAAATAGTATTGTGATTTCGTCAAAGCTTATACATGTGTGTGATAANTTGCTTAATCTTTGCTGACACTGGTATTTTTGTTCACAAAACGACAAAAGTCTTTTCATAACAACGCGGGTCATTAACTGGAACAACTACATAATAGAAAGAAACTTGTGACGGGTGTAAACTAAAAATCCGCAAAAATGTTGCTTGTTCCCAGTAAATAAATAAATTGATTTTTAGCTTGAGTCGGTAAAATTATACTGAAATATGTAAATCTTTGTTTATTCCACGAATTGGAAAATCTTCAGTCCCCATTTTGAAAAATCCATATTTTACCCCAAGTAATACGGATTTCATGCATGTATTACACGGACGTGTCACATGAAATGTCGTTTTGTGAAGAAAATTACCAGTGTATGAGTGTAAGCAAAGATTAAGCAAGAAGTTTTAACTTGAATCGAATTTCAGCTATTCCAATACCGTTTACCAAATATAAGCGTTGGCAATAAATGTAAGTGTTTATCTCATACATGTATAGAAGCTATGAAGAAACAACAATCTAATTCCATTTGCATGATCTTTATTTTTATTTATATTTTTATTTATTTGCAACCTTCAGTACAAATGTCCTTACATTTAAAGGTAGGAGATACATTCCCATTAATTTTCTTTTCCGTTTGAAAATACCCTATCTGTTGAATGAGAAACACCAAACAAGGGGAACTATCTGTTAAAATGTAAAACACATACGAAATTCCTAGCTTTACTCATAAGGGAACATTTTATTGTTTCATTTTAGTTAATAGCAAGTGGTGTAGTTTTAGTTTGCTTAACATAATAAATGATGTCCAAAATGAAACATGTGCTCCCTTTGAAACAGATTCCATTGAAAACGACGCAGACTAAATGACACATTTTACAGATGAATAACTGTTTTATGATTTGGCATATAATAATCTCTAAAAATTTTGTTTCTTGATGACATAAGTTATCACTAGGTAAGACCAATCACGAAATATACAATTAGAAATATTAACCAGTGATAAGACGGGGAAAAGAGATGGAGTCAAAATTTTTGCTCTAAAGGTTTACTGCCTATAGGCAGATACAATGAAGACAACAAAAACCGGATGTTTTTTTCGTCCTTGTACAATGTATCCTTCCCTGAGAAAAAAATCCTTAAGACCAAATACTGACCTTTTTACTATGGCTTTATATGTGTGTATATGGTTTAATTGGGCAGTAGCACACCACTTTCAAACCAAAGTATATTTTTCATTTAAACTGTCATGATGCCCATAGGAGATTTATTTTGTTACTAGAGGTCAAAATCCCATCTTATCAGCATTCACCTCGACATTATGTTGATCGTATGTTTCAGTCTCAAGTATTTTACTCTTCTGAAAAAGTCCAATATAGGAAAAATTCAAACATATTTTGGTACTGCTCACCTTAATATAACAAGTTCGTTGCTTTTAGGTTTAATCCCATTTTTTATGTACACACAATTTTGTAAACTGAATAAAAATATCGGTTAAACCGAATAGAGATTTAAAGATTTCGGTTTTGTGACAACATCGTACAATGCTACCAGTCCTTTAAAGCTAGCTAAAACGACGAGTAAACGATTTGACTCGTCATCATAATGTATACCAGAGGGTCCATCCAACCCATCAAGCTTACTTAACAAAGTTTTACTCTGTTGACCATCCGATGATGTCACCATGATATTTTGAGAAATGTTACCAGTCACGAACACTTGTCCGTCACTGTTATGGGCTACTGAACACGGGTACTTTAATGTGGGTTCGCGAAATTTCCAAACTTCATTTCCTTCAAGATCACAACAGTAAACAGTATTGTTAATCTCGTCTGAATAATAGATGCAGTCGTGGGTGGCTGTTATACAATATACCGTATTCACTTTAGCTGGCACGGTTTTCACGATCTGTCCACTTAAGTTCATTATTTGTATTTTGTGACCATTGCATCCTACGTAAAGTTTGTTGTCTCTGTAAAATATTCCCCAGCATTGGTCTGGTATGGATATATTTTGATAGATAGGATATCCACTACTGACAACATCGAAAATCTGTACTATGTAATCTTCTGGAAAACTCACTGCTATTCTTTCTCCGTCCAAACGAGTTATGTCATATGGTTTGCCAGTGAGTCCGATATCTCTGTTGTGAGTTCCATCAGCGTCAAACAGCATAAGTTTCTTGTTGTCACTCCAGTCTGCAAAGAGTATTTTGTTATCGGGCAATATAGTACAACCTCTGATGTCGATTGGGATTTTGGACTTTCTTTTGGAGGTTTTAAATTTTTTAGCCAGTTTCAATGTGATCATGTTAGGATCAGTAGATTCAGAAGTGCGAGATACAATACTTTGACTGGAACTTCTTTTCTCTTCCTGTATTATCGGGTGGTTTGAACCGATAGTCTTTGTTTCAAGTGTTCCAAATATTGCTAAATTGGAAAGCAGCTTTTTGATTTCATCGTTGAGTTGAAATGACAAAAGAATTTTTTCACTTCCATTGCCACGCAATATTGTCTCGACTTTTTTCCTTTCGGCTGAGAACAGCTTTTCTACTTTTTTGGTAGCAAGAATTGATTGAACTCCGGATGTTATTTGTCCAAGACAACTTGTGATCGTTTGCAAATCAAGAAGCACCTGTTTGCTTGTGTCGATCTCAAACAATAGCTCGGCAATATCAAGACTTCTTTTTTGCTCAGCCATAGTCAAATCATCCAGTATCTTTTTCTCTAGTTTATCAAAGTGTTTGTTCAGCCTCTGTCGCTCTTTCTGGATATCTGACACGATTGCTGTTTTCTGTTTATTAAGTTCTTTGATATTGGCTGTGCGGTCTGATTTCACTTCTTCTATTTTCTCCAGAACATTTATGAAATTTTGTTCTAGGTTAGAAATACTAATGGATGCCCTCGGGCTTTTCATTTCGTCATCGACGGGTTTTATATCGTCACATTGTCGGTGATCTTCCATGATGCAGTTAACACAACACAGAGTGCAGTGGTCATGACAATAAAAATTAAATTTCTTAATATGTTTATCACATTCTAACTTTATGTCTTTGAGAAAAGGTTTTAAAAGTGGATAGTAGTTGTCATCAAACGTACTGTGTTCTTTCGATAGCTTGGACACTTTGTGGGCTTCTTCACACTCTCTACACAACCCTTCCATACACACAGAACACCAAACATTGGCTTGTCGATGAGATTTTCGGTTTTCACATGGACCACAAAAAAGAAATGGAATGCTTGCCATGGCTCAACCACACAACCTAAAGACAGTAGAACCATGAAGTGAAAAAAAAGTCTGCATTAAAATGTATTTTTGTTAAAGATATTGAAATAATTTGAATTTTATAAAATTAAAGTGTAAAGGTTTTCGTTTTTCAATTAAAACATTCATGTACCATCACCATCCTAGCATTTTGTCCTCATTAACAAGCACAATTTATACATTGATTGAGTGTCAGTTAAAATAAAATTAGAATTCAAATTGTTTTGAAAACCTTTATCTAAAGATCAATTTTCAAACCAAATAGCAGATCCTTGCTATTTCATGGATAAATGACATCAAATTTAGCTCTAAAAGGGTTTCCTTGATTTTTCATTGCGTAATGACTGGTTCATATTTTGGTTTTAAAAACTATTGCAAAATAATTGTAGTTGATAAAAATGTCTTTGTGTATTAAGATGAAACATATGAATGGAAAAAATAGATCCATGAGCAAAACATTTAACCCTTTTTAACAATTTAGCATGAATTTGGGTTCCAGAAAATAAATTTTGAATCTTTCTTTTGTCCAAATTCAGCAGGAAATTAAAAAAAAACGTTGGTCATTGATGTAATAATGATTGGACGACAGATAGAAACAATTAGAAGAATGAGGTTTATTGTATTTATTTTATACAATTTTCTTTAGCGGGGAGTTATATCTACTTTAGCATGGGATATCCAGAAGAATCACACAGTTTTTACATTGTTTGAAAAACTATGATGTTCCGTAAAACAAAGTTTGAGGTAGATCGGTAGTCTGCCATTTGGAATTTGTTATTTATACTGTTGTGGTATTATTTGCTTTTTGAATATGCAAATATTTCTATTTGTTATATATCAATAAATATAATATCAGTGACACATAAAAAGAAAGACATTTTACATGTATTTATCTAATAAGATGAGGTATGGTTATTTGATTATTAAGTAATTTGGAAGAGGATATTTGAAAAGGGGAGATAATCCGATAAAAATATTTTTATATAGATATCACTATGAAAACTTACATTTTACAAATTATAAGGGAAACAAAGTCGGTGACCAACATTTTTCTTTATATATTTTGAAAGTATGTTCAAAGGGCTAGAGCATATGAGCAAAGTAGAGAGAAATCTATGGAATAGTTTAAAAGAAAACAACAGAATGCCTGTTTCCCCTATATATTCATAAGAATATATCAGTTATTTTAAAAAAACAAGCATTTTTTTTTATTTTCATTATTTCAATTTTTATATAATAAGGAAACTCTCCTGAGAAAATAAAGAAAATCTATGGAAAAAATGGAGTACCCATCTACCTTAATACTCTTTAGGATACGAAAGTGAAAAATTTTGAGAATCATTACTATTAACCGAGAAAAACATCAAATTTTCCCAAATTTATTATTTATGAATTTATGATCGACATAGTTGATTTTTCACATACTTATTACAATCCTATCACTGTCGGACTGACTCAGAGCACGTTGCATCAATTAAGAAAATTGAATTAAAACATAATTTTTGTAATTCAAATCTAGTAAACACCTCTGATTTCTGGAGTTTTATATTAGAAGATTACACTATACAAAAGGAAGTTTGAGAGCATGAAATGTGATTATGTCTTACCGTGTTGATCAGTGATGTACATCTGAAACAGGGAAATAGTTCATCAAATAATTAACAATTACCGGATCTTTATCGAAATTATCAAAATATAAAATAGGAAATCATTCAATTGAATTTTGAGTTTCCGATTTAAGTTGATTTTTTCCAGAATTTCGTTGATAGTTTGACATTAATGGTCGTTTAACTATTCATACACTTCCCGGAGGAGTTTCATATCCTCATTTGACTATCAAAAATTTTGAAACAAAACAAAAATCTGTTTACATGGGATTTAACTACACTTTGAGTAGTATTTCAGCTACTAGTATATCGTGGCGGTCAGTGGTGGAACCTTGGGCAGGTAACTGACATACCTTATCATGTACAAAATGTTTTGTTTGTGTAGCCCAAGAATTGAATTCGAGTGTGTTTTAGATGAGAACACACCATATGTATACTTGTCGTTCTCTTGCAAAAACTAAGTTTCAACAGCTCTTTTGGCGTCTGTAGTAAAACTTTCAACAAAAACAAAAGAGCCAAACTCTAAATAAATTCTGCTGAATATTTTTTTCCTACTGTTGAGAGAATTGTTCCAACACAATTGTCATTAAGTCGACAAATGCCATATTAATTCATTTTTACTTTGACAAAATTATTCAACTTAGCACCACTGTCACAAGTAGCTAAATATTAAAACATATTGAAACAGGAAACATAAAATTCAGGGGCAAAAATTCATTTTACACAATTTTGGTACCTTTCAGTAGATATTAACATAATTTTAGGTTAGCTCAATTTTACTACTGTGCCAAAAGAAAAAGGTAAAATATAAAAATAAAGTAAAAATTCATTTATTTTGTTTGCACTTTTGGGTATTGTGTCGGTCGTTGAGGGGTAGGCAGGTAGAGACATTCCCTGCCAACTTATTCACCTTTTCCAACCTCACAAACAACTACCTTTATACCTTCCTTTCCCTATCCTCTTAAAATTTTCTCCCATTTTCCAATTCATGGCAACTCATGAATTTTCTCAGCCAATGGAGGGGTATAACAATTGATTTATAGTAGAATCTTTTAATCTAAACCCTGGTCGACGTCCTAAAGGGAGATAACGTGAAAAACTCATAAATGTACGCGTACACACTTCTTGTTAAATAGTCCTATAATGACAAGTATTTCCATGATGTATAAAAAATAGGTGTAACATATGTGCTTCCCTCCTAGATAATGGGAAATACCTTTTTTGACAAACTAAGATTAGAGATGAAGCATATATAGAGGTAGTAGTTTTAGATTAATACACTCAGCCGAAGAAGATTTATTTTCATGAGCGGTGCCGATGAAATCAAAAGAAAAATCACTGACCTCCTGTTCTTGGAGTACTATTTTGTTAAGACAGGTTACTACAGTAGAGTCGTCGGAAGGGAAAGATTTAGAAAATGAGGCCAAGAAATTGTTTTAAAAATCTTCGCATTTTTTTACAGTCATGAAAAAAAAATTATTATCTCCGTGACCGCCTTATTAAAGCAGGCTTCAAAACATTCTGTCTAATACGATTCTTTCTTCACTTAGTACTGGGGTGATCATTTCTTTTGGCCGTCTCGGACCCTTCAATGGAAATTGCTGTTCAGTTACTTCCTGACACTGCCGCAAAGGAAGGGGAAATTTGGCTAGCCATAAAACCGGTTTAACCCAACATTTATTTAAATGCCTGAACCAAGTCACGGCTATTGACAGTTGTTTGTCTGTGCTTTTGTTATCTGTGTTGTCTTATATATCGCACTGTTATTTTATTTTTGTCTTTGTCAATGATGTTCGTGATTCAGATTTTCCGTTGTGATATCTATGTACAAAGAGATGAATATAGGTTTTCCAAAGTTTTCCAAAGTTTCACCTTGGTCTTGTTTGAGGGCTAGAGAAGTAACATGTACCATGAATTTTTACCGGTCTTGTCTTAGGGTTAGAAATATCAAAATACCGAAGTTACTGCCAATTTATGACATTTACCAATCAGTCACCCAAAAGATCTTTCACGACATTATTTTAATTAGTGCTGGGATAAACATTTTACTGACTGGCAGTTGCTTTTGAGTTGATTCCGGTCACTGCCGCAATGGAACGGAAGGTTTGCATGGTTCGCTTTAAAACCGGTTCAATCCACCATTTCTTTTGAAATGCCTGTACCAAGTCAGGACCATTGCGGTCGACAATTTTGCCGGTGGTTTCCACCTGATTTTCCTTTTTGTCTCATGGACTTTGGCTCTTGGCCACTCTGTTCGGTTATTTTGCTATTACATCATTTATAAGCAGTGTAATATGCCGTCGTCCCTGATGTTAATTTTTACCACTTTAGGTTTCGTCATCCGGAAAGTTGTAGTTTGAAACTTCCATGTGAGACCTTTAATGTGTACAATTGCTTTGGTTTTCTAAATTTATCGCCATATTTCCAAATTCTGGATTGATGGTTCGATTCTCACTTTTCCTAAATTTTAACCAGTGTTCAAGGGAGTCTAACCTTTTTGCATGTTCATGAAATTTATCAAGTTTGAGTTTTAGTCCTGATTATGTACAGCATGCACGAGGAATTTATGTTGCAACTCCTATCGATGCAAGTTTAAGATGATTTACACTACTAATAATATCTCACAGATATTCTGGCGACTACTAGTTTATGAATCAATGGCACACTACACAGATTTGACATCAATCCCGATTTTGTGGTCATCTATAGCTAAACTTTAGCATTTGATATTAATGTTGAGTATCTTCCTTTTGAACAAATCTTTCCTTAGCTAATGAGGGTAATAGGGGGCGTAGCCCCCCATAAATACTAAGAAATGTCAAAATTTAATCATCATATTCTGCATACCGTGTTTCTATTTTTCTTTCAACTTCCGTTATGCAGTGTAGGATTAAGCGCGCGTAGCGCGCAACGGAAGGAAGTTGAATCTTCATGGAGCTCATGTAGCAAAATTTAACATAAATGGAGAATTACGAAATTGTATTTGATACATCTGTAATAAACAGAGTTACAAAATTTTGAAAACAAAGTAATAAAAAGGATTTTTCGTTCTCTCTTTCAAAGGTAACCGATTTCATCGGAAAGGCGCTCGGGCAACGAGATCTCGTTTTCCATAGCAACCATAGTAATTTCAGCATCATAGACGGCGCGATGTTCACATGTTTACGTGTTCACGCGAACTGTGGTACCTTTATTCCTAGATAATTCAATATTGATAAGCAAATTGCGTAAGTTTTTTTGCAGGAAATAACAAAGATAGATCTTCTGAAAATAACGTTTTTCACGTTTTCATCATTTCGGATTTCAGATGACAAAATCTCAAGAAATTCCCTCATTCAGGAAGGCAATAAATCCTTATCATTAGGGACCGACCATTTAACCTGAAGGAGGGGGGGTTATGGTTTTTTCTGGACAGAAAATTTTCATTTATTTTTTACACGTGTATCAACACAATATTTTTTTTCAAAATGAACATTATTTTTTTGGGCAGAAAGCCACCTTTAGAAAATTTTTTTCATCATTTTGGCAGCCAAAATATTTTTTTCACTAAAAATCAGATCCAAAATATTTTTTAGAAAAAAAACCATAGCCCTGTTACAACCGTTTTTGTAATAAACAACCGTTTTTGTAATAATTTTTT
>MJUU01018588.1:3788-31808 GCA_002080025.1 Modiolus philippinarum
AAATGTGGTAGGAAATTACTGTTCTTTATCCAAATAAGAGTAAAAAAAAATTTTCACAAAAGTCAATAGCATTATTTGGGTAGGGCCAGATTTTCAGAGTCAGTAGGGTAAGGGGAGAAAAACTAAATTTTAATTTTGGCCTGAAGTTACAGTAAGTTTCTGCATATGACTATTTCAACAACTTATGTCTCTCTTCAATGCAGATAAAATCAAAACATTTTGGATTGACTATAAACCCGAAACTTGTCAAGCGTACAGTCTTGAAATATTGTCACATGTATGGATGTGCCATATTGTCACATGTATGGTTGTGCTATATTATCACGTGTATGGTTGTCAAATGCCTGTGATGGTTGTGCTATATTGTATAATAGCATTTTCAGACTTGTTGGGTTACTACTTCCTGTTTACTGACTTAGTCAATTTTTGACACTGGGATAGAGTAATTTTTTGTCAAGATTTTCTCTGCAATTGTAAGGTAGTAACCATTTGATTTTGGGTGGGGACTTGGAAGGAACATCTGCAAAAAATTCAGGTTAAAAAAATAGGTGAAAAAAATTTTTCAGGACAGGATCAGATAAGACTGAAAAATATAACCAGGATGAAATAAATAACCAAAATTACTGGCATGGAAAAAAAGACAGGATTACCACCAGTGACACAAAAGTAGTTGCACTTAAAGATGTTCCTTCCACCCCCCCCCCCCCCCCCCCCNAAAAAAAATCATATGGTTGCTCAGTCTATATGATATTCGCTGCATGCGTATGTACGCATTTTCAGACCTATTAAGATATACAATTTTCAAATTATTCAAGGCCCCTCATGGTGGCATACCAGGCACAGATCCAGACAATTTAAAAAGGGGGGTTCCAATCAGAAATGTAGGGAAATTTCGCCCAGCAGAGCGAGGCGCGAAAATTTTTAGGGTATTTTATTACTAAAACACCAGGATATTCATTAAAAAATACATGATTGTCCAGAAAAGAGGGGGTTCAACTCTCTGAACCTCCCCCTTTTGGATCCGCCAATGCATGCATATATATTACAAGGATTACATATACATTCAGTTGCACCTTTACGCTCATATGTTTCATATCTACCTATTAATGAGGACAAAACAACCTAAAGGAAGGAAAACAAAAAATCTGGAGAAATGCAGAAAACAGCTATTATAAACATGATAGAAGTGGTTTAAGCACATTAATACCTTTATTGCAAAGTGGTAATATGGCAGTGAAAAAGGGAAGAAAATGATTTTCAGCAGAGTGGAATAATGACAATTAATAAGGGGTGTAAAGAATAAGAGATTCTAAATTAATAGACTAGAAAAACCCAAAACAATGTCAATTAAGTGGGTCACTTATATGACGAAATATTTCTGTTCATCCTTTTTAGGCAGTTGTTTTTAAATTTTATTACAAATTTGGCTCCTAAATTGAAAAAAAAATGCTACTGAAACATGTTGAATTTTATTCTTACTTTTTTTTTCCCTACCCAACTAATATTTGGCCTATTATTCAATAAAATTCGACCTGAATTTTTCTTGAATTTTGATTTTTTATTTTTATTCTTCCTCCTACCCGCCAACATGTAAAATTAAAAATTAAAAAAAAATGGCCTTACTCAGTAACTACTTAGATTCTCCTATCCCTCTGTCATTTTAATGTTTTGGGTTTTTATGCAACAAAAAAGCTTGGTGAAAGCAGCTCGAGCAGAAAGTCTGATGTCCTACTAGTAAAGCAAATGGAGAAATTAAGTTCGAGTCTTCATACAAATGATTTTTTTAATTTATTTATTTATTGTAGTATAATATCTCTTCCATTCTTGTTTTCATAGTTTGGATCCCAGTTCACAAGACCTGGAAGGAATATCAGTTATATTAAACACAAATTATACTTCATGCATAAAACTAACATATATCTATTCATTTGTTCTGTCAATCAGAGGGGGTGCCACATGGAAGCATTAGGGACTGACCATTTAACCTGAAGGGGGTTGTGGTTTTTTTTTTCTGGACAGAAAATTTGTTTCGAGATATTTATTTTTTGCACGCGTATCAACAAAATATGTTTTTTCAAAATTAACATGATTTTTGGGGGCAGAAAGCCTCATTCAGAAAAATTTTTTTCATCATTTTGGCAGCCAAAACATTTTTTTCACATAAAATCAGATCCAAAATATTTAAAAAAAAAAACCATAGCCCCCCCTTTCAAGTTAAATGGTCGGTCCCTTACCTGAGGTTGCACGAAATAATTTATCATGCACGGATCCAGGGATTTTGAAAAAAGGGGGGGTTCCAAATAGAATTTAAAGAAAACATCGCCTAGCGGACGAAGCGCGAAAATTTTTGGGGGTTTTCATAGTAAAACACTAGGATATTCATTAAAAAATACATGATTGTCCAGAAAAAGGGGGTTCCAACCCCCCTCCCCCCCTTGGATCCGCTAATGATTTATGCACCCCCCTCAATCAATATAACGATACCAAGCAAATTTCTGCAACAATATGGAATGGAACATTTGTAAAGTTATTGTGAAACGTCAGACAGTTTGAGATAAGGTTCTGTGCACTAATCTAAATCTAACTACTGACGTTTACGTTTAAAAATATTTGCATGCAGGAATGGATTCAACGTATAAACTGTACGCGGAGAATTCCTGTCACCTATTGGAGACCAGCATATTTTCGCTATATTCCAACATAATCACATAAGAGCACAAATAAACAATTTTATTGGCGAGGATTAGCCCCATGGGTATTTGCGCAGTGATCCGTTTTCGAAACGATTCCCGTCCGATGTGACGTCAATTTTATATTATCGACATCTTCTTTGCGCTTATTTCACGTCCGCCAGATTCGCCGTCACCACACACGCAATTTGAACCCAAAAGGGCAGGGGCAAGCTGAATATAAATCTACTGAATTTTTATGTTTATGGAAAGCATCAGACATGAATTTATCAGAAATTGCTGTACGAAGAATGAAATCACCCATTGTCATGTTCAATACGGTGGATTAGAGGGTCGTTTGGCAATATTTTCACCAATTTACTCAAAAAGTTGAAAAATAAACATTTTCCGTATCAAACGTAAATTTCGTACAGCACTTTTCTGATAAAGTGCTTTTCACAGATTACATTGGTATTTTTACTTCAATTCTTTATGAGGCGCTTGCCCCTGCACTTTTGTGATTAAGGCACAAAACTGGACCACACTAGAAACCGTCACGTGATCACTTTCGCTTTCACTTTGTTTTTTGGAAAGTTGAAATCGACGAACGAACGTTTCTCCTTTATCATAAAAGTCACTGTTTTATTGTTGCAAAACAAAACAAAGCATTAACAGCCTGTTCAAATAGGTATAGTTTACCCCTCGTTAAATGCGATATTTTTATGATTTTACCTTAACCGCCCTGCGAAGTCTTCAATGCCTAACCTCGTTATTGTTGTTACTAACTGTCTGAACTCCATTGACGTGCCTCGTGGAAGGTGTGGATCGGTATATGTGTCAAAAATGTCATCTAGTGCCCTTTCATCGAATGAAAGACAAAACGATTGGTCTATTTAACCTCTTTAGTGAGAATGGAAACTATGTATCCCATATCTCAAGATTACAAGAGTTAGCTAGTGAGTATAATTCTTATATTTTATTATTTTAGTATTCCAAAATCTCCACCCATTAAATGTTTGTCACATGCTTTTTTGGAAAGACTCTTCAAAATATGAAAATTTCTCTAAAACCAGCGAAAATTGGTGTTTAATCCTTTTTAGCTCACCTGGCCTAAAAGGCCATATGAGCTTTTGCAACCACTATGCGTCTGTTGTCTGTCGTCTTGGTGTATTGAATCGTATAAATAAGAGTTTTTATGTCTCTGGTTGAATCATGTGAATTTTTTTTTGCAAAATATTTGTGTCATCAAGAAGTCGCCTAGAAATTATAAGTTGTATCATAGGCAAATCATGCTCGTTTGTTCAGTAGGAATAAGAAACTATGAATCCTGTAAACCCGTTCAAAACAAATAAGATCACACACATACGAAAAACATCGTGCATTCATACAAAGTCTTGTTGCAAGTCCTGACTGTTTTAATGCAAATAATTTTAGAAATTGTCAAACTCAGTTTAGACATGTGTGTGTCATTTTTTTTAATAATACATTTTTTTTCTTTTATAGGGTCTGATGTTTTTTGGAGTATAAAGATGATGGATGTCATAATTCCGTACCCAGGTGATGAAGCCACTCTTGACGAACTTGAATTATATTACTTCAGCATATCATATACGTTTAACGAAATTGTAGATTTTTTACTCATCGTTCATGGTACTTTATTGAGTAAAACCACCTTAAAGAGGATTTTGTGAAGATTGCATTTGAGAAGGCGAGAAAACGAGAGCCCATTAACATGTTTTGTTGACAACATTTGAATGCTGCAACGTGACTGTTTAATAGATACCGGTTACCGGACTATATGGGGGGTATTAAATATGCATTGCAGTGTACGCACAACACAAGAAACTATACGAATCTCTCTTCGTGTTCTAGACAACATTAGTGTTGTCATCAGTGGAAGACCACGTCTTATTAGAAGATCCTACTACAGTAGAGGACCCAAGTATTGCATCAACGTAGATGCCTACAACAAGCTTAAACCATACGGTACTGCAATTCATGGTTGTGTAGACGGGTTTTCTAGGAAAATTTTTGGTTGGTCGCAAGTCAAATAAAAAATAATCCACGTCATGTTGCTCAAAATTTCGTAGAGCATATATAGAGATATAAACGTGTACCAAGAATGGTCCAAATGGATGCAGGGACTGAAAAGATCATGATTCAGTGTCATCACTTAGCGTCCGGCGTCCGTCGTCTATCGTTCCGTTTTCAATAATATTTTCCTCTGAAACTACTGGGCCAAATAGAACCAAACTTGAACTGAATCACCACTAGCATATTTAATTTCAAATGTGTTATTTTCTTTATTCACACATTTTTTTTTCTAAAAATAGAACATATAGCTGGAACTGCCCATTCTGAAATTTTGAATTAAATATTTAAGAGTGTAAGAGTTATTGCCCTCTTGCCTTTTATTGACCGGTGTAAGAGTTATTGCCCTTTTGCCATTTGTTTAAATGTTCACTTTTTCCGTCTGTTATTTAAAAAAAACTAACAAAGTTAGAGGTCAAGTATAAATTGATAAGACCTTTGCCATGCCAACATATACTTTAACTTCATATTGTAGTAAGTTCGAAAACCAATGTAGGAGTAATGGCCTGACGTTAGATCAGCAATTTTTTTTCATCTTTTATTTCCAGGACTATGAAAGATAAAGGTTAAGATCTACATATCTTGCACTTTCGAATGAAATCCAGAAATCAATGTAGAAGTTATTTCCTTTTTTTTGCCAAACTTTTACATTTTATTTTAAACTGTAAAAGATAGGGGACAGGTGTAAAATTGATTAAATATTTGCCAGGTCATGATCTACATACCCTTCAATTTTGAAAGAAATTTCGGAACCCATGTACACTATGAACCAAATAAAGTACTGTCCATACCAGGAACAGTGATTTTTTCACTGTCATTAACTGTTATCTCCTGTCCCACTACTGTGAAAAACCTATAAACTACTGTCAAGAACTGTAACAATCGGGGACAATCATTAACAGTACTACCCAAGTACTGTGATTAACTGTCTAGTACTGTTACAGTTACTCACAGTAAATGACAGTATTTACGACTTCTGTCATGCACCGTCCCGGATTGTTACAATGCATGTCAGTTAATTACAGTTTCACTTGTACTGTCATGCACTGTGGTTGATTGTGACAGGCAGTCACAGTCGATCACAGTATTTACTGTATTTGTGCTAGATTCATGTACATATATATATATATATATATAGACCCTCTTTTTCTGAATCCAAAACAAATAGTTATAATTAAAAAATAGAAACACTAATACGTAAGTTTCAGCTTTTAATTTGATTATTTTCACAATGTTTTGATGAAAAATACAAATTGTCAAACAATCAATTATTTCCTGTAAAAAATAAAATGCCAGTGCAAATTCACTGTAAAGAAAATAATGTCTTCAATGAAATACCAACTTTTATTTATACTGGATTATTTAATTAAAAGTAAAACAGAATTATACCAAAAAAAACTATATATTGTATGACATATAATAGAAATAAATAATGAACCAAAGATTTTAAATTTCCCGGCCTTAGTAGAAAATTTAAGTCAACATTAAGTTGGAAGTTGATACTAAAGATATGATCGCTGACTCTTAATGTCGTTAATAGATATTTTCTATTTTCATTTTTTTATATATATATTCCAAATATGGTTCAATTTCATATTTCTTCTTCAATTTACTATAAAGAAACAATTTATTACTTTCTGCGAGAGAATTTAATTTTTTTTTAAATATCATAAACATTGACATAATATTTCTTCCTTTTGGAACAAATAATATTTATCATTTATTCTGTCAGGAACAAATATTATAATCTCTGACCAGTTGGACTAGAACCGCGGCTAGCCAAGGGGCACTTGTTTTAATCGCATTTAACCGCACAGGTGATCTGACAAACTTACCTGAGCACCTTCCGACACGTGTACGCATAGCAGGGGGTCAAATTAACTTTTTTGCCATGTTTATTCAAATTGAAATGTATTTTATGAAATGAATAAAAATAATCTAAAAATGCATAAAACTTGTGGCATACATATATATTTACCTTTATACAACTTTTTTTAAAATTGTATAATCGCTATATTTTATTTTTATTCCTATAATTTTGTATTTCAGCATCTTTTAAAGTATTACGAAAAATAAAAAATGCATTCAATTCAAATTTAAGCGAAATACACATCGATTTCCCGTTGACACTAGGCATACCTGAAATAGTTCTATAATGTTTGATGTTTGGCGGTATAATGTTGAATATAATTTAAAAGAAAAAAATAATTATTTATTTCATTAGAGGAAAACAATTTATTTATTAATGGTTGTAACTGCATCAGCAAGACATACAGAGGCGCAGTAGTTGTACTACACAAGCAAGATTGCAAGCAGATCGTAGCAACAAATCCTTGATTGCAGAAAAATTTTTAATTTTTCACATCATGACCGCCATAGTATATCAATTATGTCTACAAGATGTTTACATAAAACATTTACCGTATGGTCGGGAACCAGCAATACACAAAACAATAACGTCTAGGTCAACAGATATAAGCCCTGTAGCGTTCTAAAACTGCTAAAACTGCTTGAATATGAAAAGCTTAAAGGCCGGGTTCGGAACTTTGTATGAAAGTGCATCAATCAATAATGTGGCAGAAAGGCATGTTTAAAAAAACAAAAGCGAAAGCAATGGGATCATGAATGTTACTTTAAAGATTTCTGCTGAAAAATTCTGTTGTGGAGATTTTCCATCAGAATAAATGCAGGACGATTACCCTTAAAGTGGCAAGTATTAATGAAAAAAAAATGCAATGGACATCGGTAAAATCGTCCTAAATGTGAAATCGAAATTAGTTCCCTTATCTCTGTAAAGCTACAAGTTATGCTGCGGACAGAGTGATTAAATTTTCGAAAGTTACTTTATTGGACTGAATTGTCTTTTGTTGCAGACTGCAATGAAATTATTTTCATTTCAGACAATACATAAAGAAAAAAATGCGCAAAATGATTCTTGTTCATGTTCAGTCTTGATTTCATTCATGGCGAAACACGCTTCAAGTACACAGTATGTCCCTTGGTGACAACCGAACGGACGATTGACATCAATTTAGACTTTGCTGCAGTTGCTAATAGCATTGCACGTGTAAACATAATTTTTCTGTGTATTGACGAATTACATATTCATTGTATTATGTTGGACTTGAGTTGCATCCTTGATTCCCTGTAGACTTCATGAATTTCCATAAAAATATATAAATAACTGAAACGATTCAAAATAAAAGAATGATTAGTTTAAAAGTGTGAAATATATTATTTAATTTTCTCTCATTATAAGAAAAAAAAACAATGATTGAAATAACACTGCGACAAGAGGCGGCGGACAGGAATAAATGGAGACCCGGAGAAAGGAGAGAGGGGATGTGAGAACGTTAAAAGGAGCTTGGGAAAAGGGACAAGAGAGGGGAAGATAATGAAAGGAAAACCAGTAGAAAGGGGCCTGGAGAAAAGAGAGAGGGATGGGACAAAGGAACAGAGGGCAGGAGAAAGAGATGACACTCCCTGTCCATCCCACCGACATGCCATTGAAAACCTTACTCATTAAGGTCAATGATAGCCAACTTTTATAAGTTTTGTCAAAATATAACGCAGTTTGTGAGGTGTCGGATTTATTAGAGCTTTATTCATAGTGTTTGATCCAAATAATGCAAATACAAAAATGGCACTTGCATTAGTAAATCAAAGTTTAGGATATATTACGACTATCTTAAACAGTAGGTTCTTTTAACACGAATACACTGTGAGCACCTGTAAACCTGTTTTATACTTCGACTTAAATGAAACATCGCACGTCGTCATGGCAATCCGGCTTGGTTATCTCAATATGTGAAACTTAATATACAATTCCTTTCGTATGAGTTTAAGCAGAGACATGTCTCTGGTTAAAGGCAGCAGTAATTGGAATTCTTCTGGTCGGTGAAATATGATTTATAGGACTGTAATTTAATCGTGAAAAACTTTTTACCTTCTGTTTACATTTCAGTTCTATTAATTTTGGACATTACATATATTTACAGCTGCATTAGTTTTAAACAAAAAACAATTCAGCGCTAAAACGATTTTCCTCTAAAATTAGAAATAATCTTTTTGTTTTACCAGTAGCATTATCGGGTTATAGTGCGAATTTTCTTAGAATGTTATAGGTTTCTTTTTGCACATATATTTTTTACCACACCAAGCTCTCAGCGGGGGTAACTTGACTTCAATCTGACGGGGGTGACAAAAGGTTTAAATCCAAAATTCAAAATTATTCAGGTCATGCGAAATTTAAGACCAGAATTTATCGTAAGAGAAGAAAATGATGAACCAGACTTATATATATTGCTATATAAAAGCATACTGATTTCAATACAAACGAGTTTTATTTCTATGTTTTGCCTGAATTTCTATGGTCAATTATTTTAGAACAAAATTTGGTACCTGAAATTTGTCAGTCAACAGGGAATTAGACATGAAATCTCTAGAAATTGCTAAAATCAAAATGTATACCCGAAATATCATCCACAAATTTTGCGTGAAATTTCCCGTGCGTACATAATTTATGTAGCAGAGATAAACCTATGGTAATGCCATGTTGTGAATGAAGATGCACAACACATTATATTGCACACTGGTGACGATGCCGAAACCCCACGCGATGTGTTGTACACTGGCGACGATAAAACCGACTCTATTATAAAATGGAACTGCTTCAATCAAGGTTAACGGTAACTGGTACTGATATCTGTAGTATTATAGAGTAAACGATATGTTCTTTGTAATTTTTTTTTCATATTAACAGAGCATTTATACATCTTTACTTTAGACTTCAAAATGCAAGTTATGTCATATGCATAGTTATTGACAACACAGCAGACGAGTTTGTACACCCACACATCTATATATATGGTCATTTACTGAAAATACTTCCTATACTAGTGCTAGACCCCTACACGTGTGTACAGTTGAACATTGCTTATTAATGCAATCAACGTAACGTCTGTGTCAAATTAACAAGATCATAAAACAAGTATATTTGATTACCTGTACTAAATAGGAGACATCGATTTACATGTGTTTAAATGGTCCTTGGCTAAATAAAGTCAAATTTGTGTGTTTGTTTCCAAGAAAACGTTAACTTATTTATTTCAACAAACTTATGTAACGGTTTATATCATCCACCGTAAAATAAGTTCCAAAGGAACATATTTCATAGTTCGCCCAGTGAAATAATCTCCAGCTGGAAAGTATCTAATGCTCACCTGGTGAAACAAACTCCAGACGAAATAAATCTCATAGATATTACAATAAAATTTGTTCCATTAGGATCATATTTTATATGATACTATTTTGGCTTACACTTACAAAGGTTGCTAGCCCAGTGAATGCAAAATATGCACAGAATGTTTGTGCACTGGACTGAAGATTTGAATAAAATCATGGCAACTAAATTTCATACTCAGTTTCAATCAAAGCACCCCTTAAAAATCAGATAGCATGACCTTTTTTTAAGACATTTTACTGAAAAAAAATTGCTTTAGTGTCCACCAAGTCATGATTTGCAAGGAGTTTTACTGGCAACAGTCTTGATGAGACATATCAGACATATCATAGCCAAGGACATACGAGCAAAATGTATAGCCTACATTGATAATTTCTTTCTAACAAATTTTCTCTGGAGTACTCTCATATTTTTCCTGTCATACATCTCACTTAACCACATAAGATATACAAAGGACAGCTTTTTATTTAACATCAAGATACTGAAGGAGAGCGTTTTTACATACATATTTATTGTTTATTTCTGACACATAAAATTTAAGATAGGTATGATAACCACTAAATGAACATATAAAATCTATTCAAAGTGATAAATTAATCGCTACCTATAACCTGGAGTACACACTCCGATAAGTACCCTAGTAAAATTTACGAACACTGTTCCCTGCTCTGTGAAGACAATATTTTTTCAATTGGTTTGTTTTTTTTCCGCGTTTAATGGATGTTGCGAATACATTAATACATAGTTTCTATAGTTTATTAGTTGTATAAATAATGCTTCTTTACAAGGGCTCAATATTTTTGAATTTGGTACACAACAGACTGATAATTCAATGCTATCTTAATGGTGCATAAGTGGTTCTAAGTGTTGTTGTTTGACATTATTTGAGGAAAATGAGTATATGATATCCACTTCTATGCAAAAAAAACCAAAATATTTTGCATTATTATCTCTGCGCAAAACAAGGTCTACTTTTGAGATAATTTCCTACACCATTCGACACGAAATTGACTACATTTACAAAGAAAGAAGTATGGCCGTTTACCCGGGAATTTATTTCATTCAGGATACCCATTTTCCAAATGCATAAAATCTTCTCGAAAATTGTGGTAACAGGTCATCTGTTACATATACTGTCATAACAAAATCAAATCGAATGCATTTTCATACATTAAGATAACAGCTTACCACTTATTTACACTTTTGACATTTTTTTTGGTTGAAATTCGTTGTATAGGACATCCAGAACCGGAACAAACTAACTGCTGTTTGGAAGGCCAAATGTTTATTCATTCGTAACAACAAAAAAAATGTTTTGTTTTGGTTCTTGGTGTATTTTGTGTAGTACTATCCCCTCAAACACTGTAAAATAGCTAAAATGGACACAAAAAGCTATTTACGGAAATGTTCGGCTGCTAATAATCTAGAAAACATACAAGTGTAGCATATATTAATTTTATTTTCAAGAAGTACATTTACTAGAGACCACCTTACTCGATTTATGGCAACATCTGAGCATATTCTGAAAATGACCCAACATAGGAACAAATTCACGCCTTAATGATCATACGTCTTTGTAAATAAAGAAATTAGCGTGACAATTAATAATTCACATCGCGAATTGGTTTTTAATGTATTTTTTGTTGTGTACACGTAAAGGGATATGGAGTAAATGTACACCAGACAACAATCCTGTATATTCACGATAGAACCCGCAAAACAAGACACTCTTGTCGACGTCTAAATAAAAAAAAAATATTCATATCCCTTTGCAGATTATAAACACTCCGTCAGATCTGTATCCATGTACGACATTGAATGGAGATAATTATTTCCTTTTAGATAATAATTAAAATACAGTAAAAAAAACTTTTATAAGTCGGTATTTGAGCTAACGTAACTTAGCTTTCGGAAAATGACCGTAAAGTTTTTGACATGTAATCAGCAAAATAAAAAAAAAAACAATTCGTGGAATACTAAACTTATCTTGGCTGCTAAGGTTTTGACGATTTGATATTTATATTCAGGGGGGGGGGGGGGGGGGGAACTTTGTAAATGAAAAATTTAATCTTGCTGCCAATTAAAATAGATATTCCAAACCTACTTCTAAGAAAAAGCGGAATTTAATTTTAATTTGTAGAACTTAAGAATAAATTTATTATGCAAATGCAAATAAATCATTTTGATGTGACATTTGATGTGAATAAATAATTTTCGAAATCATGAAAACGAATATTTTTAGGCGAAATCGCCAAAGCAACACACAGTAAAATTCAAATGGTCCTCCCCTAAAAGAAATTTAATATCGGATATACATATATTTATGGTGCTGACAAGTTTAATGAAATAAACGCGAAACTTTCCTTTTGAATAAGTAAATAACGTACGAATGCAGATATTTCTGAGACCATCACCGAAAATTTTAAATGTCATGAAGTTTCGTTTTACCGTTCTATCATCTACAATTTGCGGCTGGAAGTTAAAAAAACAAGCAAAAAAGCATTTTGCAAAATAAATGTTGGCAACCGAGTTAATTTAAAGATAAAAAATAGTTTATTTATTTAAATACATTAAAAAAAAATAATAATAAATAAAAATCCATGAACACTATTGCAGTTTATCTATAAAAATAGATTGATTTTGAAAATTTTTGATAATTATAGATAAAAGGAATTAATTTGTACATATACGGTAAAAAAAACACTGTTATTAACTGAGTTGCACTGTCACATTCCGCCACAGTGCAACACAGTTATTTCAAATACTGCGACTAACTCTCATGCATTGTTACAATCAAGGACAGTGCATGACAGTAACACCAAATACTGTCAATTACTGAAATGTACTGTAAAAATCCGGGACAGTGTATGACAGTTATCGTAAAGACTGCCATGCACTGTGTGTTACTGTCACAGTACTAGACAGTTAATCACAGTACTTGGGTATTACTGTTAATAACTGTACCCGATTGGCACTGTTCTTGATAGCACTTAGTAGATATTTCACAGTGCTACCACAGCAGAGAACAGTGAATGACAGTGAAAAAATCACTATTCCTGGTATGGACAGTACTTTTTTTCTGTTCATAGTGGTAGGAGTTGCCATTTAATCACCAAAAGTTTCATTTTACACGTGTTGATACCCCGAAAACGAAGTTTGTTTGGGGTATATAGCAATCACCCTGTCTGTCGTTCCATCCGTCCGTCTGTCTGTCTATGTTTCCCATCAAGGTTACTCCTCCTAAACGACTCAAATTATTTTGATGAAATTAAATACAGTTTTAGTACATCACCTGAAGAGGTGCGTGAAAGAATATGTTTGCTGTCCCCAATTTGAAAGGGGATATAATTTCACTTTTTCCCCAACAAGAGTTGTAAGAAGACAACATAGCTCGCCGGGTCAAAATATCCGAGGTCAAGGTCAAGGTCATAGCATCATTATCATCTCTACTATAGATGGCTTTCGTCATATGGAGTCCACATACCAAGTATCAAGTACCTATCCCTAAAATTGTGGCTTTAAATAGCTCAATTTAAAGTTTTTCTTAGATAAGCCTGAGGCCAAGGTCAGGGTCATAGCATCATTAATCTCTGTACCACAGATAGCTCTCATCATAAGAAAAGCACATACCAAGTATCGAACCCTAACATTGTAGCCTGAAAAGGCAAGGTTAAAGTTTTCTTAAATTAGCCTGAGTCAAAGGTCAAGGTTAAGCGTCATTGTCCTCTGCAACACAGATAGCTCTCATCATAAGGAAGTCACATACAAAATATCAAGTACCGAACCCTAAAATTGCAGCTCTCATAGCCCAACTTAAAGTTTTTCATACATTAGCCTAAGGTCAAAGTCAAGGTCAAAGCATCCTTTTCTTCGGGACCAAAGATTAAAGCTCTTATCGTATAAACGATGCATGTCAAGTTTCAGGTACCTATCCCTTAAAGTATGACTTTAGCTGTAAATTGCAGTAATACTATATGTTTATGTTTTCATAAAATCATCCAAATCCCAAGGTCAAGGTCATAGCATCCTGACCCTGTGCACCATAGAAAGCCCTAAAAGTTATTGGATTTTGATAAAATGTTGCACAGTTGCAGTATACCATAAGAAAATGTGTATGAAGGAATATTGTTCTTGTTTGAAGTTTGAAGTTAGGTATATTTGTTATTAATTCAACTGTATCTAAAAAGAAAGAGCTGGGGTATCCCTTTGCGGCCCATTAGGCCGCAGTATCTCTAGTTAGTCATTTATTACAAAATATTGTTCTTTCTTAACCCCAACTTTGCAACTAAGCCAAATCGGACAAAGCTTTAGCATAAGAGGATTTGGGGGATCCCATTTTGCATTTTGCCACTCTGGCTGATGGTGTCCAGGTGATCAATACAGGCCCAGAGCAGCCTTTGGTTAGTGATAAAACCTAATTTTCACAAATCTCACAATTCCATGCCATGCCAAAATTGTCTATAATCTTAAAAATGACAACGACAACATACAGGGCTTCATTTGAAAGTCCAAATCGTCTTTCCCTTGTCCTTACAATGAACGCTTTAATCTTTGGTTGGGAAAAAAGGAGGCTATGACCTTCACCTTTGCCTTAGGCTAATGTATGAAAATTTGTAACTTGGGCCATGAGAGCTACAGTTTTAGGGTTATGTACTTAATATTTGGTATGTGACTTCCTTATGATAAGAGGTATCTGTGGTACAGAGGATAATGATGCTATGAACTTGACCTTGCCCTCAGGTTAATTTAAGAAAAAACTTTAACCTGGGCTATTAAAACCACAATTTTAGGGATAGGAACTTAATACTTGGTATGTGACTTCCTAATGATTGGAGGTATCGGTGGTACAGAAGGGAATGATGCTATGACCTTGACCTTCGTCTTAGGCTTATTTAAGAAAAACTTAAATCTGGGTTATTAATGCCGTAATTATATGGATATATACTTGATACTTGGTATGTGGACTCCTCATGACGAAAGCTAACTGTAGTAGAGATGATAATAATGCTATGACCTAGATCTTGGCGTTGAATATTTTGACCCGGCGAGCTCTGTTGTTTTCTGACAACTCTTGTGGGGAAAAAGTGCAATTGTATCCCCTTCCGAATTTCGGACAGCAACGATATTCTTTCATGCACAACTTCAGGTGATGAACTACAACTGTCTTAAATTTCATCAGAATATTTTGAGTCGTTAAGGAGTAGTGATGACGGCACAAATGAACAGACAGACGGACGGATGGAAGGACCAGACAGCGTAGTTGCTATATACCCAACAAACTCCGTTTTCGGGGGTATAAACACGTGAAAAATGAGAAATTTTGGTGATTAAATGGCAACTCCTACAGAGGTTGCGAAATTACCTTCAAAATTGAAGGGTATGTAGATAATGACCTGGCAAACACTTTATCAATTTTACATCTGTCACCTACCTTTTACAGTTTTTGAAATAAATATTAAAATAAAATGTAACAATTGGCAAACAAAGAAAAGAACTCCTAAATAGGTTTCAGGATTCCATTTAAAAGTGCAGGATATGTAGATCTTAACTTTCATCTTTTATACTTTTGGGAATAAAAGATGACAAAAAATTTGGTTTTCTTAAGTCAGGCAATAACTTCTACATTGGTTTTCGAGCTTCCTGTAATATGACGGGTAGGTATATATCGACATGGCGAAGGTTTTATCAATTTATACTTGACCTCTAACTTTGTTAGTTTTTTTTTTTTAAATAACAGACGGAAACAATGAACATTTAAAAAAAATGGCGAAAAGGAAAAAAACTCCTATATCGGTTACATATTTAATTAAAAAAATATCAGACACTAAGGAAAAATGCATGTAAAAATTTTCTTTTCTGGAACTACTTGGTCGATTGAAAACATGCTATCTACCGTAGTCCTCTGATTCCCCCTTTAAAAATTGTGTACCTAATCAAAGGTGAAGACCAGCTGGTCCTAAAGTTAACATTATATCCTTGCTTGGTTTCCATACATTTATAGGCCAAGAGGGCGATATAGTCTCATATGAGCCTCTAGTTTGTTGATTGTACTTCAAACTTGATATATTTTACGAAAAGATATGGAGTAAATGGACATGAGACCATAACACATATGTTAACTCCAGAAAAGTTTGTAGTATACGTAGTATCGGTTATTTTTAAGCTCTTTAGGATATATGAGATGCAGGTAATCCGTGAATCGAGAAACTTTTCTTGGTCCATATATGTTTTTTTTTATCCATCCATCGGCAATCCTAGGGATGCACAAGATATCTTTACTCCTGGTATTCAGATATTACAAATCTAACCCGGAACGATGTTCGAGACCTTGAAATATAAGACACCAGGGGCAAGTTTCGATTTGTCTCTGACGAGGCATGTAGGGTGTCCGAGATTCCGCTCTTGTATTTTCCCAGTGTTGACCCTAGCTCTCATTGTCGAAATGCGCATATGCAGACAAATCTTCACAGTAACCTCGGTATTTTGTTATTTGTAACCACTGGGCCGATGCCACTGCTGGTGGACTGTTAGTCCCCAAGGGGTTCACCAACCCAGTAGCCAGTACTTCGGTGCTAGCCCGAACACCGATTGTATTTGAAAATTTGCAATATCTAAATCTAAGAAAATTTTGTTCAAACCTAAAGAGTATCTCCCTCTAGCATAGCTCTGTCCTTAGCTGATTTTGGCTTTCCTATTTAGATCATGTTGGTAATTTATTCTCTATCAGCGTTAACACATATTTTGATTCATGGATTTCCAAATGCTTTGATTAAATCTGCACTGAAGAGACATAAGTTGTCTAAATGCGCATATGCAGAACCAAACGTCACAGTAACCTCGGTATTTTGTGATTTGTAAACCACTGGGCCGATGCCACTGCTGGTGGACTTTAGTCCCCGAGGGTATTCACCAACCCAGTAGCCAGTACTTCGGTGCTAGCCCGAACACCGATTATATTTGAAAATTTGCAATATCTTAATCTAAGAAAATTTTGTTCAAACCTAAGGAGTATCTCCCTCTTGCATAGCTCTGTTCTTAGCTGATTTTGGCTTTCCTATTTAGATCCTGTTGGTAATTTGTTCTCTATCAGTGTTAACACATATTATGGTTCATGGATTTCCAAATGCTTTGATTTAATCTGCACTGATGAGACATAAGCTGTCGAAATGCGCATATGCAGAACCAAACTTCACAGTAACCTCGGTATTTTGTTATTTGTTACCACTTTGCCGATGCCACTGCTGGTGGACTGTTAGTCCCCGAGGGTATTCACGAACCCTGTAGCCAGTACTTCGGTGCAAGCCCGAACACCAATTATATTTGAAAATTTGCAATATCTAAATCTAAGAAAATTTTGTTCAAACCTAAGGCGTATATCCCACTTGCATAGCTTTGTCCTTAGCTGATTTTGGCTTTCCTATTTAGACCCTGTTGGTAATTTGATCTCTATCAGCGGTAACACATATTTTGGTTCATGGATTTCCAAATGCTGTAATTTAATCTGCACTGATGAGACATAGGTTGTCGAAATGTGCATATGCCGAACCAAACTTCACAGTAACCTCGGTATTTTGTTATTTGTTACCACTTTGCCGATGCCACTGCTGGTGGACTGTTAGTCCCTAAGGGTATTCACCAACCCTGTAGCCAGTACTTCGGTGCTAGCCCGAACACCGATTATATTTGAAAATTTGCAATATCTAAATCTAAGAAAATTTTGTTCAAACCTAAGGCGTATGTCCCACTTGCATAGCTTTGTCCTTAGCTGATTTTGGCTTTCCTATTTAGATCATGTTGGTAATTTATTCTCTATCAGCGTTAACACATATTTTGGTTCATGGATTTCCAAATGCTGTAATTTAATCTGCACTGATGAGACATAAGTTGTCTAAATGCGCATATGCAGAACCAAACTTCACAGTAACCTCGGTATTTTGTTATTTGTTACCACTGGGCCGATACCTCTGCTGGTGGTCTGTTAGTCCCCGAGGGTATTCACCAACCCAGTAGCCAGTACTTCGGTGCTAGCCCGAACACCGATTATATTTGAAAATTTGCAATATCTTAATCTAAGAAAATTTTGTTCAAACGTAAGGAGTATTTTCCTCTTGCATAGCTCTGTTCTTTGCTGATTTTGGCTTTCCTATTTAGATCCTGTTGGTAATTTGTTCTCTATCAGTGTTAACACATATTTTGGTTCATGTATTTCTGTCGTCAGCGTCGGCGTCAACAATCAGGTCAACCCTAGAATAAAGTTTTTTGAATTTCAATTAAATACAAACAATTTATATTGAAACACCTGAAAATTGGTCAGTAGATAATTCATGGTCAAAAGATTGTATCCATGGCAATATTTTTAAAAAATAAATCAAAATTTTCCGTATTTTTTGCGTAAACTGGACTTAGTTTTTTTTACAAATTTCAATGTAATTTTTATATCTTGGTTACTTTAAGACATAGGACCATGATGTTTTATGTATAGCTGCATTATAATGATTTGACACACATACAAACAGAAAAAAGTGTCATTGACCTACTTTTTACGCATCACCGACTTAGGTTAAAGTTTACATTTTACATTATATCTTGTGTATTATATGACATGGGACCATGTAATCTTGTATACTGATGTATCATAGTGAGGAAGCAAGCATCCAATACAAATTAGGTCCATGTGACCTACTTTTTACGCATCACTGACTTAGGTTGAAATGTATATTTTACTTAATATCTTGTGTATTATATGATATGGGGTCATGTAATCTTGTATACAGATGTATAATAGTGAGGAAGGAAGCATCCAATACGAATTAGGTCAATGTGACCTACTTTTTACGCATCACTGGCTTAGGTTAAATTTATATTTTACTGAAGTTATAGATATTTATTTCGGTTCATTAAATACCTCAAATGGACACATGGACACCCGTTGACTAAATATGTACCAATTATATTGACAACAGAGAAAGCAGGCGAGACACTAGGTTCCATGGAACCTTTCGCTATTTTTGCATGCATATTGTAAGGAAATTCCAGTCCGATGAAGAGAAAATGTATTTTTGCTTGGAAATGGTTTGACGGTCAGTCAGGGATCCCACTGAATGAAGTAAAAACTTTTCACCAGCTTAAGTTAATCATTTTTACTTAAAGAAGTAAATAAAATCAGCATTAAATTTATTAACTTGTACAAATAAATTTAGATAAAATACAGATGATTTCTCCATTCAGTGTCTCATTATAAAAATTTTCATAAGATAATTAATAATTTTCTATGAAAGCTTCATTTTAGATCTTATCTTTAAAGTAAAAATTGATTAGACACATAATGTTTTTCTTGAGACTGCAAGCTACCAAAGATTAGTCCTTTGGGACTTTTAACAGCTGTTAATATTGAATTAAGTGGTCTACAACTTGCATCATTACCACATCAAGATTAATCATATTATGATGCTTGTAATTTGGTTTCATGTGGTCTGATAGGGTGAACATTGTGCCTGTAATGGGGGAAGGCTGTTTTGGAATAAATATACTGCATATTTCAAAGCTTATTTATATAAGTAAAAAGTTTTTACTTGTAGAGGTAAACAGCCTTTTTACTGCTTCAAGTAAATAAAATTGACTGTAGTAAGTGAAAAGATTTTACTTTATCCAGTTGGATCTCTGACTGACAGTATACCTCCTGATATTGGAAACAGATCTTATGTAGGAAGAAATTGTCAGATCACACTCTTTAGCTTCCTGTTTGCAGACATGGTTCCATTTTCATAATGACATATATACAAAATTGTCACTTTTTCCTCATTGCCTACAATATGTAATTATATGTCTCAGAATGTCCATTTCAGGAATTTTGCAATGCTTCTATCAATGTGGGGGCATGGGGTATGTTAGTGTGCTTACTATGTTCTATATTTTTTAGTCAGTACGACTTACTGAAACGTCTGAACAGAATTTCATGAAAATACTTAGACACATTAGATGTGGAATGAATGTTCATGAGGCAATGATAATGTAATTACAAACCTCATATTCAGAACAATTTGCAGTTCTAGGGCTAAGTAATGGACCCACTGTTCTACATTTGATCCGAGACAGCATGGACATTTGCAAAACATTCAACTTAGACCCAACAAATACTCATTTTCCTTACATGATGTACTTGTATGTCAAAATAACAAGTAGGAACCAATACAGACAAAAAATGACACATTTCTGATTTATGGCATGTGCAGTGGAATCTTGTTAAACCAGTTTGACAATGGATCAGTTCTCTGATTTATATATACCAATGAAAAATAACATAAAAACTTATGAAATCAGATGTTTAATACAGCTAAAAATGAATGTACATAGATATAGACAGAGGACAATAGTGTTTAGCTATAAAGGAATGTTCACTTGCTCCGGTCATATGATTTTGTGCAAAGTTGTGGACCTTTGACTTGGACTTTGAAATCCTTACTGATATTATTTCAAACTAACCAGGCAATAGGAACCAATATTTGCCATCACACTCCATGTTATTACAGTATCCCTTGTTAGTTCACCTGGCGTAAAAGGCCATTTGAGCTTCGTGAAATCACTTTGCGTCCGTCGTCCGTCAACAATTTCAAAAATCATCTCCTCTGAAACTGGTGAGCCAATTAAACCAAACTTGGCCAGAATTGTCACCAGGGTATGCTCTTTTAAAATTGTGTTCGATTAGTCGGCCGGTCAAACAACATTGTCATTGTCACCAGTGCTAAAAATAGAACATAGGGGTAAATTGCAGTTGTGGGCCAATAACTCGAAAACCGTTACAGATATCCAAAATCTGACATCGGGTGAAAATGATCAGCATGACGAGATCTACCTACCCTGTAATTTTGAGGAAAATCTGAAAACCCATCTTGGAGTTATAGCCCTTTTTCCGTAAAATTTTCAAAATTCTTGCAATTTTTCATTTCAAAAACTGTAATAGATAGAGGTCAAGTGTCATTAGCAAAAATGTTCATCATATCAAGATCTACCCACCCTGAAATTTTGAAAAAAAATCCAAAATCTCTTGCAGGAGTTATTGCCCCTTTTTCACAGAATTTTTAAACAATTCTTATTATTTCTTCTTTTATTTCCAAAACTATAGAAGATAAAGGTGTAGTGTAAATTAATCAAATGTTTGCCATGATGTGAAGATTTCAAAACTGGTGTTGAAAACTGTTCTTTGGCCGCCATTTTCAAAATGGCCTCCAAAAAAGGTAGGAACATTCAACATTGTCCGATTTAAATGAAATTTAGTTTCCAAATAGAGATTGATGTCGCGATTTCAAAGTGATGTTGAAAATTGTTCATTGACCGCCATTTTCAAAATGGCCGCCAAAAAGGTGGGAAAATTCAACATTTTCCAATTTCAATGAAATTTAGTTTCCAGGTAGATATTGATTTCACTACTTCAAAACCGGTGTTGAAAATTGTTTGTTGACCGCCATTTTAAAAATGACAAACAAAAAAGGCAGGAAAATTCAGCATTGTTAGATTTGAATGAAATTTTGTTTCCAAATAGATATTGATGTCGTAACTTCAAAACTGGTGTTGAAATTTATGTTCAAACGTCATCCAAGATGGCCGCCAGTGGAGATTGGAAATGCATTCAAAGATCTTCTCTGAAACCACTGAGTCATTTGGAACCAAAGCTAAGTCACAATATTGGAACTAATTAGGCCTAGAAAAAAAGTTGTGAGTTTAGGGTAACCCGACCCTACCTAAAATTTTATGCCTACCCTAACTTTTTTTGCCTATTCTATAACAAGCACTGTTAAAGTCAGAAATGTTCCTCCATTACTACAATGTAAAAAAAAAAATATTAAAAAAAAAAAAAAAAATTCCTACCTACCCTACCTAACTTTGAAAAACATGTTACCCTAAACACACAATTTATTTTCTTAGGCCTTAGGGAGATTCATTTAGACTTTGTTTGAAAATACTTAGCCAGTAGATACCAAACTTATGACGTTAGCTTGATTGGGCAACTGGAAACCAGGTGAGCGATAACAGGCTCCTGGGGCCTCTTGTTTCCATGCCCTTGTGTGCACTGTTCTAGCTTAAAAAATGATGTAGCAATCATGCAGAGACAAGAAACATATAATCAATTGTCATATTTTATTTCATTAATTTCATCCATCTCGTCAGGCATGCTCACTAGTGCAATAAAAACAACCAAAATGATTGGTAATATTCATAGCCAGATATACAAAATGGTATATTCTGGTCATGATGTCAGATGTGTTACTCTTGATTTTCAGGTCATTCTTCCATTAATAATATAGCAGGGTATATTGAGAGCCTTAGAGAAAAAGTTGGAGCTAAAAGGAAAGCAGCAAGGTCATTGGTAAATAATCACAACAGTATTTTACATTTATATATATTTACCGTTTAAGAGATAAACCTCAACATGTTTTATTGTTTTTATTTCTTGTCCGATTTTGATTTGATTTGATTTTTTTTAAAGAATCCTTATGAAAGATAAACATAGTGCACAACAGTCAGATTTTGTATAACTTGTCCCCTAAGGGAACTTTAAGGGACCAGAATCGCAAATTTGCTATTCATGTAATTTTTTTTATTTTTCATCAGATTTTTATAGGATATGTTTGTTTGGATTCCTCTTGACATAAGCTTTCAGTAGTGTAAGAGATTTGGTGTAGCTTTTACCGTTTTCAACCTAGAAGGGGTTAAAAGAGCAAAAATAACGATTTTTAATAAAAATGTATATATTTTTTTTCATCAGATTTTCATGGCATCTGATTATCTAGACCAGCAAATAACTGTGTCCTCACTCACTTTGGGTCCAGCAACTTATGAGGTCAACACTCACTTTCGGTCCAGCAGCTTATGAAGTCCATACTCACTTTTGTGTCAACACTTGCCCAAATGTACCTGTATTCTATGACCCGGCACGAATGTGGAAGGGGCATATAGATTTACCTTGATGTGTTGGTTCAAGAACCATTACTTTTATTCTTTTAAGTAGTGTCGAGAATGCTAAAAATTCTTGCAAATATTACCGTTTGATAAAACCTGACAATTTCCAGTTTGTCCACAAACCACAAATTAATAAAATAACTAAATACCACAAAGTACAAAATATCCAAATGTATGTACATGTACCACCAATGATCACAATGGTAAAGACCAATGCCCTTTAATTTATCTGTCTATAATGTCTGTAATTTTTTGTCTTTCAAAGTACTTAAAAATGCCCTGATGTACTATATGCATTTGTTTTGTAGGGATTAGGTGCAGCAAAAAAAAGTTCAACAGTAAAACTCAGTCCTGGCTGGAAAAACTTTAACCACCAGAAAAAGGAGTATTTACATGTTCGGAGCAGGAAAGACCATCCCCTGCCCACGGCGGATATGATCTTCCACTGTGACCAGGATTATAAGTCCTGTTTAGACAGATTGGAATCATTATACTTTAAAAATGGCAGAAACTTTAAAGGAAAATGGTCTTCAATACATACCAAGCTTGGAAGTAACAAAGGAGAATTGAAGGAAGAAGGCTTCTCACCTCAACATGTTGCTACAGAGAGTGGAACCATCAAACCAAAATTATATTTGTTGACCAAGAAAAAGGTGATAAGTATTTGAAATCGGGAGAAATGTTTACTTGTCAAACCTTATAATTTTTAAGCACATACTTGGTAGATTCAACCAGTGTAAAATTGACCCTGTAAAAGCAAAACTTTTAAAGAACTTGTATGAACAGATAGATACAAACTATAAAACACTATTTTTAGTTCACCTCAACAAAGTTGAGGTGGGACTATTGAAGTACCCTCGGTGTCCACGTCCGTGTCCGAGTCCACATTTGCATATATATCTCAGTAACAATGCGGGCTAGGATCATGAAACTTTGCATACAGGTGCATCTTGGATGCCACTCTCTGGTGGCACATTTTTGTAGACATTTTGACCTTGACCTTTCCCTGAGGGCATTATTTAAAGAACTTTTAACCTTGCTTCTAGAATGCAGATATTTAGTGGTATGGTCTTCATATTTGGTATATGACTTCCATTTGATGAGACCTTTCTGGCAGTTCTATATTTGTAGACATTTTGACCTTGACCTTGCCCTGAGGACAAATTAAAAAAAAAAAACTTTAACCTTGTTTCTAGAAGGCAGGCATTTAGTGGTAAAGTCTTCATATATCTGGTATGTGACTTCCTTTTGTTGAGACCTACAGTCCTTGTATCAGTAGCCGTTACTTATTGACGGATTGTTGACTGATTGATGACGGATTTTTGACTGATTGATGACTGATTTTTCACTGATCGATGACGGATCCATGAATAACGGATGTGTACGTATTTTACGGATGTAAACGTATTTTACGGATGTAAACGTATTTTACTGAGCGCATCCGTCAATTACGTGTTGTATCAATCAGTAAATCACGTATGACGAATACGTAAATATTTGGAATTTTGAGGCAAAACGAATAAACATAATATTATTCTCGTGTGTTTCCAGGTTGTTAGATACATCTTTTTCGAATATAAAGAAACAGTTTGATTAAATTACGAATGCTGTATTTTGTTTCAATTTAAATCATTTACATGTATTTGTGAATGAGAACTGGGTATCTAAACTGCATAATACAAAGTCTGCGTTTTAAGACTCAATCTTTGAAAATGACCAAAACATTATTTTTTTTTGCCAATTTTATTCATCATATTCTTTCAAAGGGGTTTTATATTGTGATAACATAATTTTAATGAATTTTGACATATTTAAGTCTTGATTCATAATATTCTTTCAAAGGAGTTTTCTCTTTTGCGAAGCACAATTTTAATGAATTTTAACATATTTAAGGCTTGAAAAGTTAGATTTTAAAGTGCAGTTAAAACTTTGTCTATAAAAATGACCAAAAGAATTTAAATATTTTGAAAATTTTATTCATCATATCCTTTCAAAGGAGTTTTATCTTTTGCGAAACACATCTTTAATAGATTTTAACATATTTAAGGCTTGAAAAGTTAGGATTTAGTGTGCAGTTTAAACTCTGTCTATAAAAATGACCAAAATAATTGAAATATTTTAAAAAATTTATTCATCATATCCTTTCGAAGGAGTTTTTTCTTTTGCAAAACACAATTTTAATGAATTTTAACATATTTAGGGCTTGAAAAGTTAGATTTTTAGTCTGCGGTTTAAACTCTGTCTATAAACATAACCAAAACTATTTAAATTTTTTGAAAATTGTATTCATCATATCCTTTCGAAGGTGTTTTATCTTTTGCCAAACACAATTTTCATGAATTTTAACATATTTAAGGCTTGAAAAGTTAGATTTTTAGAGCGCGGTTTAAACTCTGTCTATGAAAATTACCAAAACAATTTAAATATTTTGAAAATTTTATTCATTATATCCTTTCGAAAGAGTTTTATCTTTTGCGAAACACACCTTTAATGAATTTCAACATATTTAAGGCTTGAAATGTTAGATTTTTAGAGTGCTGTTTAAAATCTGTCTATAAAAATGACCAAAAGAATTTAAATATTTTGAAAATTTTATTCATCATATCCTTTCAAAGGAGTTTTATCTTTTGCGAAACACATCTTTAATAGATTTTAACATATTTAAGGCTTGAAAAGTTAGATTTTTAGAGTGCGGTTTAAACTCTGTCTATAAATGACAAAAACAATTTAAATATTTTGAAAATTGTATTCATCATATCCTTTTGAAGTAGTTTTATCTTTTGCGGAACACAATTTTAATAAATTTTAACATATGTAAGGCTTGAAAAGTTAGATTTTTATAGTTCGTTTTGAACTCTGTCTATGAAAATGACCAAAACAATTTAAATATTTTGAAAATTTTATTCACCATATCCTTTTGAAGGAGTTTTATCTTTTGCGAAACACAATGTAAACAAAGTTAAGCATATTTAAGGTTGAAAAGTAAGATTTTCAGTCTGCGGTTTAAACTCAGTCATTAGAAATGACCAAAACAATTTAATTATTTTGAAAATTCTATTCATCATATCCTTTTGAAGGAGTTTTATATTTTGCGAAGCACAATTTTAATTAATTTAAGCATTCTTTTAGGTTGAAAGACCAGATTTTTGGTGTGCGGTTTAAACTCAATCTTTAAAAATGACTAAAACAATTCAGTTTTTTGAAAATTTTACTTCATGCAATCCTTTTGCAGGAGTTTTTGATTTTGCGAATCACAATTTTAATAAATTTTAGCATATTTAAGGGTTGAAAAGTTAGATGCATGGTCTGCGGTTTAAACTCAGTCTATAAAAATTGCATTTTTTTTGAAAATTTTATTCATCATAACCTTTCGAAGGAGTTTGTTATTTTGCGAAACACAATTTTAATGAATTTTACCATACTTAAGTGTTGAAAAGTCAGATTTTTAGTGTGCCGTTTAAACTTTGTCTATAAAAATGACCAAAACAATTGAAATTTTTGGAAAATTTTATTCATCATATCCTTTCAAAGGAGTTTTATCTTTTGCGAAACACATCTTTAATAGATTTTAACATATTTAAGGCATGAAAAGTTAGCTTTTTAGGGTGCGGTTTAAACTCTGTCTATGAAAATGACCAAAACAATTTAAATACTAGTATTTTGAAAATTTTATTCATTATATCCGTTCGAAGGAGTTTTATCTTTTGCGAAACACACCTTTAATGAATTTCAACATATTTAAGGCTTGAAAAGTTAGATTTTTAGAGTGCGGTTTAAAATCTGTCTATAAAAATGACCAAAAGAATTTAAATATTTTGAAAATTTTATTCACCATATACTTTCAAAGGAGTTTTATCTTTTGCGAAACACATCTTTAATAGATTTTAACATATTTAAGGCTGGAAAAGTTAGATTTTTAGAGTGCGGTTTAAACTCTGTCTATAAAAATGACAAAAACAATTTAAATATTTTGAAAATTTTATTCATCATATCCCTTTGAAGAAGTTTTATCTCTTGCGAAACACAATTTTAATAAATTTTAACATATGTAAGGCTTGCAAAGTTAGATTTTTATAGTGCGGTTTAAACTCTGTCTATGAAAATGACCAAAACAATTTAAATATTTTGAAAATTTTATTCATCATATCCTTTTGAAGGAGTTTTATCTTTTCCGAAACACAATGTAAACAAATTTCAGCATATTTAAGGTTGAAAAGTAAGATTTTAAGGCTGCGGTTTAAACTTAGTCTATAGAAATGACCAAAACAATTTAATTATTTTGAAAATTCTATTCATCATTTCCTTTTGAAGGAGTTTTATATTTTGCGAAGCACAATTTTAATGAATTTAAGCATTCTTTTAGGTTGAAAGATCAGAGATCTGGTGTGCGGTTTAAACTCAATCTTTAAAAATGACTAAAACAATTCAGTTTTTTGAAAATTTTACTTCATGCAATCCTTTTGCAGGAGTTTTTGATTTTGCAAATCACAATTTTAATAAATTTTAGCATATTTAAGGGTTAAAAAGTTAGATACATGGTCTGCGGTTTAAACTCAGTCTATAAAAATTGCAAATTTTTTGAAAATTTTATTCATTATAACCTTTCGAAGGAGTTTGTCTTTTGCGAAACACAATTTTAATGAATTTTACCATACTTAAGGGTTGAAAAGTCAGATTTTTAGTGTGCAGTTTAAACTTTGTCTATAAAAATGACCAAAAGAATTTAAATATTTTGAAAATTTTATTCATCATATCCTTTCAAAGGAGTTTTATCTTTTGCGAAACACATCTTCAGTAGATTTTAACATATTTAAGGCTTGAAATGTTAGGTTTTTAGTGTGCAGTTTAAACTCTGTCTATAAAAATGACCAAAAGAATTTAAATATTTTGAAAATTTTATTCACCATATCCTTTCAAAGGAGTTTTATCTTTTGCGAAACACATCTTTAATAGATTTTAACATATATAAGGCATGAAAAGTTAGCTTTTTAGAGTGCGGTTTAAACTCTGTCGATGAAAATGACCAAAACAATTTAAATACTGTGGAAGAACTTTTATTCG